>CAIGQQ010004613.1:1486586-1505740 GCA_903798035.1 Danio albolineatus | reverse complement strand
TTATTATTATTATTATTAGTAGTAGTAGTAGTAGTAGTAGTAGTAGTAGTAGTAGTAGTAGTAGTAGTAATTTTCTTTTTTATTTTATATTTAAATGTTTATTCAACAAAGCAGCTTTACGTGTTTATGAATGTTTACATTGTACTCTATATTCTAAAAACATTTAAAAGGTTTTAAAACTATTATCTTTGTTTTATTGACGATAAATATTTAAATATTCTTCAACACAAATGCAGTTCATACTGCTTCATATAGTACAGTTGTCCTGTTTACTTCAATGTCAAGTGACTTAAAATAGCACTGCTAAATGAAAAGTTTGAATCCGATGGAGGGCAAAAGTCTGCTCACCGACAGGCTGTTTCTCTCTGAGAGGGACACATTTCCATTGCCAGTGGAGGGAGAGAGACAGCTGGTCCTGTCACTGAGCCGGCCGTCCTGCAGTAGGTGGTAAAACTCCAGAGAGGGCTCTCTTTTCCAGCTCAAGCTAATTACTGAGCCGCATGCTCTCATCGGACTGTCAATGACACGGATGCTGAAGACATTTACTTTTATTTCAATTTAATGCTCTATTTGTGAGTTTTAAACACACATTTGATTCATAAAGCAGGCAAAACAATTCATTTCAAACTCATGTTACACACAGATGCGAAGAATCTTGCTTTAAGTTAAAAATTACTCTAAAGTTAATACAGATTTTTACATGTTCAGTATTAAGTCTGTGTGAGCTGAGAATTTTATTTCAGTATGTTGATGACTGAAACTGAATACTGAGTAGAGGACGGGGCTTTCTTTTTGCGCATCATTCGCTCATAGCAAACTAACGGTAACGGGGTGTGGCTAAAAATATTTTTGCTGAAGCCGTCAAACTGACATTATTAGGGAAGGATGATTGAAGGTTTAGCTATAGTTTGGTGGAAACAGGCGCACAAACTCTGCTGTTTCTCTGCTAATTAAACCTTCACACTCTGCTTGTACTGGTGGAATGTGCAATCAATGAAGTTTGGCCACCAGGCTGGTCAAAATATAGAAATGAAATCTCAACACCTAATTGGTCAGTGTTTCAGTTTCATTGTCCAACCCCTTTACACTCACTGAGGTGCACCTGTTCAACTGCTCGTTAACGCAAGTCCAAAAGAGAGAAAATATCCAGCGAGTGGCAGTTCTGTGAGAGCAAACACCTTAATGCCAAAGGTCTGAGGACTGGTTCCAGCTGATAGAAAGGCAACAGTACAACTGATGGTACAGTTACAACTGAAGAGCATTTCCGAATGTACAATCAGGAGGAGGATGGACTACAACAGCAGAAGACCAATTTGCACAGGCTCACCAAAATTGGACAATAGGTAATTGGCAATACATTGCCTGGTCTGATGAGTCTCGATTTCTGAGGCAACATTCGAATGTTAGGGTCAGAATTTGCCGTCAACAACATGAAAGCATGGATCCATCCTGCCTTGTATCAATGGTTCAGGCTGGTGGTGTTGTAATGGTGTGGCGTATATTTTCTTTGCACACTTTGGGCCCATTAGTACCAATTGAGCATCGTGTCAACGCCACAGCCTACCTGAGTATTGTTGCTGACCATGTCCATCTCTTTATTACCACAGTGTACCCATTCTCTGATGGTTACTTCCAGCAGTATAAGGCCCCATATCATAAAGTGTGAATCATCACAGATTGGTATCTTGACAATGAGTTCACTGTACTCAAATGGCTAGTTGTGCTAGTATTAGTAATAGTACAGTACTTATATCAGTATGGTGATCAGCACTGTGTTGGTACAAACACACCTGCAGAGACGTCAATACACAGCATATTGTTTGTGACATCAAACAAGCTTATTTCTAATAAAAGAAGCCACTATCACTGTTTCCAAAGCAACTGGGCTCTGATAAAGCTCGGCTAACCAACAGCAGATGATTCCGGAACCTCCCGCCAACAGCCACATGACACATTCAGTGGCCATTAGCCAGAATCAGCCGAGACGCCTGCCGGCATCAATATTCACCAGACATACTATACCAGCACAAACTAGCCAAGCACACACATCAAAAACTACATTTTGTGTCTGTGTGTGTGTGTGTGTGTCTGTGTGTGTGTGTGTGTGGCAGATTCTGGAAAATCTCAAATGTGTGATTGGCGTGATGGTAAGATATGAGAAGAGAAAGGGAGTGGCAGAAGGAGATGGAGTGAATTGAGAAGGACAGACATCCCGCCAGGAATGATTCTTCTGCCGTCAGTGAAGCATGAGGAGCTCAAGGCTGACCACTGAGAACAAACTGAAGCCATGGATGGGTATCTTAGGACAAGTGCCGTATGACATCACACTCCAAAATGAAAATCAACAAACACAAATCCACCATAGGCTGGAACAGTGGTATCTATAATCCAAAAAAAAAAAAAAAACGACTAAACTAAGCTAAACTAAAACTAATTTTAGCTTAAAAAAATACAATAAAAATTAAATATACACTAGATATTTGTAAATAAAAAAAGGGGGGGGGGAGTGCTATTTAAAATAAATTTTAGAATATACTTTAAATTAAATGTAAATTTGTGATGTCATATGAAGTGAGGTAGCAAACACCAAGTCAATTTAAATTAAAAGATAAAAATAATGTAGCAAAAAAATGCAAAAACAACTAATTTGAATTAAATTTTTAGAGAATATTCACATTTAAAATCATTAAAAATGTTTGTACCTTGAAATCTAAATATAAATAATTAAATAAATATATACACTATCTGACAAAAGTATTGTCATTAATCCCAGTAGTAAGAGCAACTAATGATAACTTCAGGGCAAATTATTTAGCAGGATAGTGCTCCTTCTCATACTTCAGCTTCCACATCAAAGTTCCTGAAAGCAAAGAAGGTCAAGGTGCTCTGGGATTGGCAAGCCCAGTCACCAGATATGAACATTATTGAGCATGTCTGGGGTAAGATGAATGAGGAGGCATCAAAGATGAATCCAAAGAATCTTGAACTCCTGCAAGAATGCTTTCTTTGCCATTCCAGATGACTTTATCAATAAGTTGTTTGAGTCATTGCAGAGAGGTATGAATGCAGTTCTCCATGCTCATGGGAGTCATCCACAATATTGATTCTTTTCCCACTGCACCATGACTTTATAATCTTTACTATACATTACTTCTGTTAAGTGACAAGACTTTTGTCTAAGCAAAGTCAGATCTTACTGTCCTAATTGAATAACTAAACATCAAGGCATGATCATATTTTATTATTTATGTAAAATAAGCGTAATCTAGAGGCCTTTGCCTTTTATATAAGTCACTTCTGATACCAAATGATCAACTAGAAATCAAGCTATTATATGGTGTTCCTAAAACTTGGATAGGCAACAAGACTTTTCCCATGTAGTGTATACTATTCAATGTCCTATGTCCTATTAGCTAAAAGTCCAATCATAAACTGTGACATTTACATTCTCACTGGTGTCATTGTAAAACGGCTTTATCATTATCTGTGAATTTGTAAATATATATTCATTCATTCATTCATTCATTTTCTTTTCGGCTTAGTCCCTTTATTAATCCGGGGTCGCCACAGCGGAATGAACCGTCAACTTATCCAGCATTTGTTTTACGCAGCGGATGCCCTTCCAGCTGGAACCCATCTCTGGGAAACATCCATACACACTCACCCACAAACACACACTACGGACAATTTAGCTCACCCAATTCACCTGTACCGCATGTCTTTGGACTGTGGGGGAAACCGGAGCACCCGGAGGAAACCCACGCAACCACGGGGAGAACATGCAAACTCCACACAGAAATGCCAACTGACCCAGCCGAGGCTCGAACCAGCGACCTTCTTGCTGTGAGGCGATCATGCTACCCACTAGGCCACCGTGGCGCCCTTTGTAAATATATATTGCAATAGCAAAATTTATTGAAGTCATCTCCAAGCATTGGTGGTTGTGGAGCTGCGCATCAATGGATTTGCTCTTGAGTGTTTGGACTATTAGCAGTGAATATTAAATCACACTGAACTGAACTAAACTGAACTTCAACTCTGAAAACTGGACTGACACAGTTTCAATTTACTAGAACTTTATGTTAAGCTGCTTTGAGACAATCTACATTGTAAATGTGCTATAGAAATAAAGATGAATTGAATTGAATTGAATATTGCACAATAAGTTGATATATTGATTATTATGACAGGCCTAACAATGGAAACTTGTAGAGTCAATGAGCTGAACTATTGAACATTTTTAGTTTTTCCATTAATCAATTCAACTAAAACACACACTCATGATCCGAAAGCCACCAGATACTTCAATCCAGAGTATCAGTACAGGTATAAAGAAATATTACTAAACACACCTTGAGCAATTCTGATGCAGTCATCTTTTATGATATTGTATAGGGCTTTAAACCACCTCTTTTTCCTTAGGATACGAATGCATTACAGAGCATTGCCATAAAGCCATAATGATTTCCATATAAACTGCTGTTGCATTTTATGCCATTCTCCATTTTTCTGTGTTCTCTGCCCAGAGGTTCTGCTTATTTGGTTTCTAGCCGTTCATTGTTTTCGATCCTCCCCTCCCATTCAATGCTACGAAATGAGGCTGAAAGTCTAAATAAACAGCTGAATAATGCACGGAATGAACATTATCCGCATCTGTTGATTCCATCTGAAGGCAAGAATGGCAGCAGCAGTGAAAAGCCTGACACGTTATTGATGACATGATATGATTTCATAATAGTGCCGCAGTTAGCAGATCATCACCGCCTGCACTCCGAAATGGTGTTGCAAAGAAAAAAAGATAAGGCAAACAAACACAATCCCTTTCCAAAAGACCCTGAGGGGAACATTAGCTCTACGAAGCATGGCGGTGTACTAGTTACAGATGTGCTGGATTCAGTTTATCCACACTGCCCCGCAGTTTCAGCTTCAAAAGGTTGGTGCACCCCAAAAAGAACACTCTGTCATCATTTATTCACCCTTATGTTGTTCCAAACCCATAGGAAACAAATTTGGAGATATATTTCAGCAAATCTAAGAGGTTTTGATCCTTCCACTGAAGGTCTGTTCACCCAAAACTCTGATGCTTCAAAATAATCATAAAGATTTTAGTGTATATTCATTCATTTATTTTCCTTCGGCTTAGTCTCTTATTTTTCAGGGGTCGACACAGCGGAATGAATCACTACTTTTCCAGCCTAAGTTCTAGGCAGCGGATGCCCTTCCAGAGCGCAACTCAGTACTAGGAAACACTCACACACTCTCTAACTCATACACACTCATACACTATGGCCAATTAAAATTAATCCAATTCACGTTAACACGGGGAGAACATGCAAACTCCACACAGAAATGCCAACTGGCCCGGCCAGGACTCAAACCAGCAATCTTCTTGCTGTGAGGCGACAGTGCTAACCACTGAGCCACCACGCTGTCTGAAATCAAAATTGCTTGCTTTAGTAATCTTTAATCAAAGTCTGACCATTTGCTTCCACGCTTCAGCCACTATATTATTAGCCACGCACCGATTCCATTAGTTTGCCATGAGTGAATGAAGTGCAAATAGAAAGCTCAGCCCCCTACTCAACATTGTCTTTTAGTTTGAAGAACATCAACATACTGAAATAAAAGTCTGATATAAACTCTTAAATAAATACTGACGCGTCATAAATAAATGCTGTCTTTTGGCTACATTTGAATTGTAACAGTTTGTTGTCTTTTCTCAGTCAACACCATTAAAGATTATTAGGAGAGAATAGAGAAAAATCTAGTTTAGTAACAGAAATTCAATTGTGAAATTAATATGAATTGCCATTCTTGACACAGTTTTCTTATCAAAGACCTTTCAAGAAAATAGAAATTCTGAAGGAGATTCCTCATTTATGTAACAGAATGAGTATAAAGTATAAACTCAATATTACAATGTAGATTGTGTCAGAGCAGCTTAACATACAAGTTCTAGTAAATTGAAACTGTGTCAGTCCATAAATGTGAGGCCACAATCAATTTCTGAGAAAAAAAGTGTCAAAGTTGTATAGGAATAAAAATGGTAATAAGTTTTGTTAAGTAATTTAGAAGTAGTATAGTAATTATTCATGTAGTAAATTATAGAATAAATATCAAGATTTAAAATCATTTAATTTGGCTTAGTCCCTTATTTATCAGGGGTTGCCACAGCAGAAGGAACCGCCAACTATTCCAACATATGTTTAAAGCAGCGGATGCCCTTCCAGCCAGAACTAGAAAACACCCATACACTCTCTCACTCACACACGCTTATACACTATGGCCAATTTAATTGATACAATTCACCTATACCGCATGTCTTTGGTCTGTGGGGGAAACCGGAGCACACAGAGAAAACCCACACCAACACGTGAATAACATGCAAACTCCACACAGAAACGCCAACTGGCCTAAGACTCGAACCAGTGACTTTCTTGCTGTGAGGTGACAGGGCTAACCATTGAGCCACCCTGCCAAACAAAAATTGCTTGTTTGCTTTGGTAATCTTCAATTAAAGTCTGACCATTTGCTTCTGTGCTTCAGCCACAATATTCTTAGCCACGCCTCTGATTTCATTAGCTTGCTATTAGTGAATGATGCACAAATAGAAAGCTCCGCCCCCTACTGAACATTCTGTTTCAGTTTGAAGAACCTCAACAATCTGAAATAAAAGATTGATACAAATTCTGCAAAAAATACTGAAACGTCTGAACTAAATACTGTCTATTGGCTACATTTGCATTGTAATGGTTGTTTTTTTTTAGTCGTCACGATTAAGTGTTATTATGAAAGAATGGAGAAATCAAATCTACTATAAAAACAGAAACCCAATGTTAAACTAATATGAATGCCCAGTCTTGACAAAAACACTGCGGTAACAATTTTAGCAGCTAGTTTACCTCTGCTAGCTTTTTTAGCAGAAATTATGAAAGAAACTCCTCGTTTTATGTAACAGAATGTCACGGTTTGTGGTAGGGAAAAGGAGCAAGGACTTAAGTGCAGAACAAAATAGGTATTCATTAATAATAAAAAAACAAACAAACAGCAAAACAAACTACTCCGAGGGGGAAAACATTAACAAAACAAATAAACAAACAAACTTGACTGGGCAGGCTGGTAGGGATCTGGACTGGGCTCAGGACAAGACTAGGAACACTGGTGAACGACGACGAACTGGCACAGGACAGCAGACATGAGGAGAATTTAAAGCAGAAATAATTAACAAACAAACAGGTGAACATGATAGACTAATAATGGGTTAACAAGGAGGGTGGGGCTAGACAATAAGATGGGAAAGCACATGACAACACAAGCCATGTGCTCACATAGAGACTAGAACACGCAGCCAATGAGAGTACTCATTTACTGCGTGCTCACATGACGACATAAGCACGCGGCGTGTGTAAACACACACCACGTGCTAAACACAACAACAGAGGACTGAACGCGAGACACAAGCACACGATAAAATGAAAACATCTTACCATGCGCTCACACATATGCAACGCGCATGTTTCATCTCAGCGCCATGCAAAACCGAAACCAACTAGAGACTCAAGACGCTGGGAATGAAACAGCGCGATGCAGACAGAACAAACAAACTGAAAGAGAACTCATTAACCGCATGTTAAAAACAGACAATGGAAGCAGGAGCCACTATGTAAACACAGGGCCAAGTGCTTAGACAAACGCAAGACAAGCACACGATAAAATGAAAACATCTTACCGTGAACTCACACACGCAGCGTGCATGTTTCATCCCAGCGCAAACCAAAACCGAAACCAACTAGACTTAGACGCTGGAAATGAAACACCACGCTGCAGACAGACGAACACAAACACCAGGATGAGAGCGCATAATCGCAAGCACGCCCAGACCTCACATGCCCGTATCACGCGCCCACAACTGGCACTCAAACAGAGACACAATGACAACACACACGACTAGACAGAGCTAGTGCCACTAAAACAACAAATTACAAGACTGGAGATGCAGAACACTGACACTATACAGTGTTATTTTACATTTAATTATTCACTTTCTGTACCTGAATACTGCTTTACTCTCCGGAAAACCATAAATCACTGTTTATTTTACTTTTTTCGTTGCTCTGTTGTAATTATTTTGCTCGCAATTTGTTTATTATATTCAATATTAGATTTTCTTTACACTGGATTTTATCAGTTTTTTTTCCGAAATGAAGTAAATCGTTTATCCAAATCAATATTAAAGGTATCAAAGGTCATATTTTCACACAATGTTCAATACATTGTAAACAGTGAATCAAAAAAAAAGTCTGAATTTTCACAGGTCATAATTTATCCAACTGTAAAAGTTAAATGACTGAAAAATAAATAACTTATCAAAGCTCATCACTCTCATTCACACACGTCAACAATTAGCCAATTAATTCAATTAATTTATTGTCAGAATAATCATTGTTGTAAGTAAATGATGGCAGAATTTTGATTTGGAGTACAAATCTCTCTTACAATCGAAGCTGCAACCTGAAATGTGTGTATTGCAATGCTGTCATGCAGCACAGCACATCTATATTGAGCAAATGGACTGTGGCGTTTGGGTCATTAAGGCATATTAAACAAATTTGGGGCATTTGACCCAGTTTTTAAAGGTTAAATACTCAACCAACCACCACTCTGACCACATGTTTGAGTTTTCGCCTTACATCTTGCAAATGCCACTCCTAGAAACATTTGTTATGTGTATTTCTGAACAAATTGCTATAATCTTCAAGGTACAACATGCTACGTTGACATTAATAATACATCACAACCTGGCACATGAAGTGTGTCTGACTGAACCCACCTTGGACCCCTGAAGCCATTATAGTAAGTGAAGTGCAGTCGTTCTGGCAGCGGTTAACACGCAGACACCCAGTCCACTGCCCCAAAAGCTTATTCAGCTCATAAGAGTGACAACATTTCTGCCAGATACTCTTCTTCAACCTGCTGAGCTGAGTGAAAATAGTCAGACTTGGCAACATGTTGTAGGGAAGCATTAAAGTTTTATAGTTTGCCCACAATTGTTATTTTTGGGCATTCATTCAAATACTGATCTGGCTGTTTACTGCTTTTCTTAACATAAAAAACAAAGCAATAAAACATTTTTAAAAAATGTGTTGAAAGGGGCAAAAATCCCAAATATTAAAATCTAATATAAAGATCTGAAATAAAGACATACACTGTTGCAGCAGTATTATCCATGTATATTTTGAAGATTATGAATAATAAACTATGTTCAAACTAACACCAAAAACAAATCACAGGCATTCTAATGGTTTACATTACAAATACTTGTCAAAACATTACATAACATCAATTTTTTAAACTATTAAATCCAGTAAATTTGAATGGTTTCCAGTGTGTTTAGGGAGATATTCAATTAGGATTTATTGGTTGACATATCAACAATAGAATTTAATAAACACACTAGTAGAAATTCACATGATCAATACAGTTTCCATTAAAACTAATATAATTTCCAGTTTAAAGGCCCATTCACATGGGGTGTTAGCGTCAATGCTTCCAATTCACTTTGAATGAGTGACATCAAGCATTCAGCCCAGGCTTATTTTGAAAACACTACTGCTATATACATTTCTGATGAGCGGCATATACGTCCCAGGAGGTACATTTTGTTTTCTTGCAGTTTTTGCTTTCACAAATCCACCAGAGGCCGCTGTGTACGCTTTTTGAGATCTCAAATTTCTCTCACGAGTGTCATTCGTGCCTGCTGTTCTTGTGTAAATTCAACAGAGGCCGCTGTCAACTGATTGACTGACTGATTGACCGATTGACTGACCCACCCTCCTCCTTCCCTAAATCCAACCAATAGTGTTTTCAAAAGCAGAGCTTAACCTGCTCACCTACTTCCCTAAACCCAACCAACAGTTTCAAATGTCAATCCAGAAAAAGAAAAGCCCTCACCTGATTTTTACCACGTTTTCAGATTTTACCACATTCTCACCCTGTTATTTACTTGTTTATTTTATTTTTTGTTTTCTGTTTTTGTTTTACCTGCTTTCCGGAACCGTTCTTTGCTAGACTCGCACCCTGTTGTCATGTTTAAATTCTCTCTGCATTTCAAGTTTGCCAACATGGTGAGCCATCGGACAAACTGGTAACAGTGTGAAAGCAGTCCTTATGGAGGTAAGCAGTCAGCTTGTAAGCACGAAAAGGATCGGCATTGTACCGCCCCATAGCATTTGTTTTAAAGACAAAATGCAGCCATACGTAGTACTGGATGCATAATCCATAATATCCAAAAATTATCCAAAAATACTGCCATGCTTCTCTTTAGCATAAAACAAATTTCTAAAGATTTTAACAGATAAAACTGTACTGCCTTTTGATTGGATGAAGGAGTCATGGTGGTGCAGTGGCTAGCATGATCGCCTCACAGCAACAAGGTCACTGATTCGAGTAAATGCAAGAGTGTATGGGTGTTTCCCAGTGTTGGGTTGCAGCTGGAATGGCATAAATTGCGTAAAAAAATATGCTGGATAAGTTGGCACTTAATTCCACTATGGCAGGAGAAAATGAATGAAGGAATGATTGGATGACAAGTTCAATCTCATTGACAACAGTCCATTGTATTTGATGCAGGGCCTAAAGAGTTAAACCCTTTATAATGCTTTATATTTGTGTTATTTTCCCCTAGTAGGATGGAAATCATCCAAAAACACTGTACGTAAAACCATATTCAGCCTTAATATGACTGACTCACTTCCAGACACTGACATACTTCCAAACAGAAAGACTTTAGCTTGGTGTACAGTATAATTGGTTAAAGTGTGACCAATCAACCTGTATGTATAAGTCATTCCTGATAATTGTGTTTTCTAGTTCTTGAGGTTTGAGGTTTGGTCTTCAATGCCAGGTCACTGGCTGAGAAGAGAACATGCTCTGACCCGCAGGGGGGTGAAGTCGCCATCTGTGTAGCCGTCATTAAACTAATGAACCATGCTCCACAAACAAGAGAGCTAACAAAGAATTGCTAAGCAGAAGATAAGTGACGTTAGCATCTCTGCATTTTTTTAAAAGCTAGAGTTGATTAACAATCCGTTTGTTCACCTCTCATCTGTAACCAATTGTATTTGTGAATTCAATTCATCACTGATCACTGGAACTCTGTTTTTTGGCATCAGTTAGTTTATAATAGAGATAAGTAGCATCGGTTATAAGATAACATTAGCATTCTGCCTGAAGTGATGGTATTAAAGGCTTACATGAGCACATGATTAGGTGAAGCAAGATACTCTTTGCCCCTTGGGGTCGGCGAGGTCCCTTTGATTTGGCTTTCGCCATCATGTCTGGCAATCCGAAGAGTGAGCAGTCTGAGCTACATGCATTTGATCTAGCGAGAGGACGGCCAATAAATATCACAAGGGCTGGATATTGGACTCTTGATGTGCCGAATAAGTAGGACCTCATCTGAATGTAAATGTGCCTCTGAAATGGCATTTCATGGAACTGGGAGACCTGTGCGGGATTGATGTAGAATTCCAGCACTGCTAGCTGCAGTGAGGAAAATAAATGAATTTTAAAATGGCTAGGATAACGTCGAGAGTTGTAATAAATTGACCTCCTCCGATCTGGTGATCACATGAGAAGATATAAAAAATAGGGAAAAACAGGTGTCAACTTGTTTTGCTGATGAGGATATATACTTCAGCACCGTTTTTCATGTTAGCATACTAGTTTTAACAAAGTCACGCATGCAATTGTGGCAAAATGCTGGTTTGTTGAGGGTGATGATTTGCCTCCTTTTGCCATTGCCAAGGATTCTACTAAAGGACAACTTTCCTGATTTTAACTCCAACACACGAGCATGGACATCTTAAAGCAGTGCTTTATCTTGCCTGATTCACTATTCCCTTCATTACTATATTCATATAGTCCAAAGAATGAGTGAATGAAAACAAGTATAAGCTAATTCAGGCACTGAGGCTATATCCAAAGACTATAGAATACACAAGACACGTTACTCATAAATAGTACAGGAGGCAAACATCGATCGCTATAAACCGGCGTTTCTCCGGGGCAGAAGCTCAGATCAGACGTATGTTTTTACAACACAACTTAAACGCACTGGAATCTCAGTGAATACTTGATTAAAAGATGTAAGAAATACATCCACATAAAGCTTTGAAATCTGTACACAACTGCTTTCGTAATGGCCACCGAGTGAAGTGACTTGTCTTATAGGGAACTTGCTGTATCATAAGTCGCCCATTAACCTTTTAATAATGCAGGCAGTAGCCATTGTTAAAGATGTCTAAAACCATAGTGGACATTCTGAAGTGCACTCAATGAATCCCACAATACACCTTATTTATGAGTCTGATCCCAAGATGGCGGCCATATAGTCAAAGTCAAAAGTCAAAGTCAGCTATATTGTCAATTCAACCACATGTACAGGACATAAAGAGAATAAAAAATGCGTTACTCTCAGACCCTAGGTGCCTAGCATATAATATTATTAACACAAAAAGTATCATTTTGAAAAGAAATTACAATAGAATTCTGAATATAATATAATATAAAAGTATACGTAAAAAAAAAATGTAAACAATACAATTCCACTTAATAACACAATCCTATCCGTGTACATTTCTGAATATTTAATTAATTTTTCTATACATGATTGAAATTAAAATGCTTTGTTTTGTCACTAACAGACATATCGCTAAAACAGTATCACAGACCAAGAAGTTTCAAAATGAATCCGTCTGAGGGATTCATCAACCAGCAAAGCACAAACAAAACAGCGTCCCTCTCAGTGCTCCAATTTCCACGTGTTTTCATTCATTCCTTTAAGTGGACTATCTTAGTGGACAAATGTAGGGGATGGTAAACGAGGGTATAGGGAGCAATCTTGGGTACAGCATAAGTGGAAGTGTTCAGGTAGGTGTATGTGTTCCCATGTTCCCATTTGCAACCACTCCTGGAGGATTTGGTTGGATTGTTTTAAAGTGTGTTTGATTTGATGAGGAGCTAAAATCTGCAGGATACTGGCCCTCCAGGACCAGAGTTGGCAATCCCTGCTCTAGTGGTTAGCACCAGGTACATGAGTTTATTTGTATTCTAAGTGCACTTGATAATCTCCACTCTGGTTTTGAATGTCACTACAAATGAATGACAATTCAAACCATGTCCTAAAACATGCGACACGACACTGTGACGTGATAAAATATTTATTAAGTTAAATTAGTTCTTGTCCTAACCATCTCATCTAAACTGTTATATTTCAGTAACGGTTTCTATTTCTGAAATGTGGCTAAACTACTGGATAAACTATTATGACAGTGTTCTCTTCAGGTGCTGATTTTGTGTTTTATTTTAGTGTTAAATGCTACCAGTATTCGTTTGGCTACTATTTCATGTGACATTTATCAAACCTAAAACATCAGTCACTCAGAATGTACTTATAATAATGTCTATTTGGTGCAATAGATACACTGCTTGTATCCAAAATTGTGTTGTGTCATGTGTTATTATGTCATGGTGTTATATTGTTTGAGGAACAGTTTGAGGAAGGGATGTTCCTTGTGAGTTAAAATCTGCAGAGCACTGGCCCTCCAGGAGCAGAACTAGATGTGCATTTTATAAGGGTATAAGTAGCAAATTCTGAACACAGCCCATGGTTTGCTTGTTCGGGTCTATTTAATTAACTTAGTGCTGCATCCAAAATTGCAAACCTCTATACTCTAGCGGGTTGTACGTCCAAATTCGAAAAACAGTATGCAAGAAGTACCTGGATAACCTACTACTTTCGGTGAGATTTTGAAGTGTGCATCTGATGCTACGCTATTCCTTGATGCCACGTGAGAGAATTCATGAATAGGAGTGAAGCGACTGATGTGGGTAGGTCACGTGATAATGACAAATGGTGTATGTAGTGCGTTCAAGTTCCATTCATACTGCTGACATTCATACTATATAGAACATTAACTGTCATGTAGTAAATCCAAATTCAAACGCAGTACCTAATGAGTAAGAGGTAATTTTGGACACAGCCTTTGTTGGACCATGGCCCTCCAGGAGCAGAGCTGGACACCCCTGAACATTTTTAAGTCTAGGCAATTGCAGTTAGCAGCACTAATTATTTGCATTTAGCTTTTTTTTAGCCTTGCTGTTCACAGCTGCACAGGTCAAAACCCACCCACCACTTAAAACCCCTGGCCTCTCACATTTGTTGTACTTAGGCCTGTTCAAATGCCTTGTGAATCTTGTACTTAGATAAGAGGTCTTTAACCCTGCTCCAGTGGACCAACTATCCTGCAGAGTCCCGTCCTCCAAACCTAATAAAACCCACCCAAAGCAGCCAATCAAGCTTTTCAGAATCATTTGAAAATACCCAAGCAGGTGTGCTAAAGCAGGTTGAAAGTAAATTTGCAGGGCAGAGAGTCCCCAAGAACAAGACCTCTGACTTACATCTCAGCTAGGATATTTAGTGCTAAACGAGACTATGCCGAGGTGTCCAGCCCTGTTCCAGGAAGGCCAATGTCCTGCAGATTTCAACTCTAACACTATTTTTTGGAGTTTATAGTGATTCTGAAGACCTTAATTAGCTGGTTAGGTGTGTATGCTAACGTCTGCTGGATGTGGGCCCTCTCGGAGTAAGACTGGACACCACTGACCTATGCATTTCTTACATTCATACCACAATGGTTGTTTTCTGTGTAATTTAATTGATGTTCTGAATTATTTACAGCTCTGTAATATTTTTAACACAGGCTCATCAGGGATATATGCCCAGGGCAACATTTTTGTGAACCATTAAATATGTGCCCGGGGCTTTGTTTGGCTGCATTTTGTGTGTATAACAAACACTATGGGGTGGTGTTATGCTGCCAACAACTTCTATTCCTTTTCACACTATTGCTGACCACTTACCTACATATGTATGGCTTTTCTGGTGCAAGAAGTTTGCTCAGTAGCTTGCCTCATACAATGTCAGACTTGGGACATGGAATATTTAGCTTTTTTACCTTGCTGTACACAGCTGCACAGGTCAAAACCCACCCACCACTTAAAACACCCTGCCTCCCACATTTGTTGTACTTAGGCCTGTTCAGATGTCTTGTGAATGTTGTACTTATATAACAGATCTTTAACCCTGCACCAGTGGACCAACTGTCCTCCAAACCTTATAAAACCCACCCAAAGCAGCCAATCAAGCTTTTCAGAATAATTTGAAAATACCCAAGCAGGTGTGCAAAAGCAGGTTGAAAGTAAATTTGCAGGTCCCCAAAAACCAGACCTCTGACTTACATCTCAGCCGGGATATTTAGTGCTAAATGAGACTATGTTGAGGAATCCAGTCCTGTTCCAGGAAGGTTAATGTCCTGCAGATTTCAACTCCAACACTATTTTTTAGAGTTTATAGTGATTCTGAAGACCTCAATTAGCTGTAAAACAAATGCAATGGGCGGTATAATGCTGCCAACAACTTCTGTTCCTTTTCACACTATTGCTGACCGCTTACCTATATATGTATGGCTTTTCTGCTGCAATAAGTTTGCTCGGTAGCTTGCCTCATACAATGTCAGACATGGGATGTGCAGCAGACTGGGGTTCGAGTCCAGCAAAGCAGGGTTACGGAACCTAGGTTGACAGCAAAATCCTATGGGTTGGGATTAGGAAAAGGGGTGGGTAGGTAAGTAGAGAGCAAGCTGATATATGCATCAAGACTAGACCGATGGCTTCTCACAGACACAAGTGAGAAGGGAGTTGAGATTCGCAGAAATGTATACAGTGGCCACTATGGGATTTACAAAATGCCACATGTGAGAAAACGTGGCCCAGTAAAGTATTAGAGAACGTGAAAATTGTACACAGTTCTCTAGTGGATTTGAAAACAGTGAAACAAAAAACTGCAAGCAGACGTAACCCCAAGGCACATATTTCATGGTTCCCATAAATGTGGCCCTGAGAAAGCATGTCTAATGAGCCTGGGTTGAATATTTTGACTCAACCTCATCTCCCCACTTCAGTGTAACTTAACAGGAATTCATCAATTTGTATTATTGTCCACAACCTTTATGTAAAGCAATGTCCAATTCAGCTGTTGAAAGATGACTGTCCTGTAGTGTTTATAGCTACAAACCCAATTAAGCATGCCTTGAAATAGCTAATCAAGTTTAGTGGATCAATAGAAGCCTCCAGAGAGATGTTTTGGACTAGGACGCAGAACATCAGCCCTACGGGAGCAGGATTGGTGTATAGCAAGTGTGCTCAACCCTATTCCTGGAGATCTACCTTCTTGAGTTCAGCTCCAACTTTGATCAAACACACCTGAAACAATTAATTAGGACCTGAACATCACTTGATAACCCAAATATATGATATGGGTTGCAATCTGCAGGTAAGCAGATCTTCAGCAACATGATTGGTCACTCCTGGTGTAGAGCTTTAAACGTTGCGCAGATCTGTAAAGATATAAAAATCACACTCAACAAGAAGATACCAATGTAATTCAAAACTGTCTCATACAGTTCTGCCAAAATCAAATGATCTGAGCA
The DNA here is from genome assembly GCA_903798035.1 of Danio albolineatus. Taxonomy (NCBI): domain Eukaryota; kingdom Metazoa; phylum Chordata; class Actinopteri; order Cypriniformes; family Danionidae; genus Danio; species Danio albolineatus. Next base: position 1,489,190 of record CAIGQQ010004613.1, on the reverse strand, counting down.
ATGTTATCATATGTTGTATGGCTGTAATCGATTATAGCTCACCAATTGACTTTTCATTTTTGTGCATGGTATCAGGGTTGTCCAAACCAGTTCAGTTAGATCTGCCTTCTACCCTAATTAGGTTATATGCACACAGACTTTTATTTTTTACAGCCAGCCCAATAGTTTTTCCATTACAATATATTACAATGTTTAAGAAAAAATCTGTAATCTTCACAGCCTGATAGATAATGATACAAAGTGGGTATCAGATTGTTCAAGAAGCACTGCTTTTAATTAAATTTCATCCAGTCTTGTCTTTAAAATATGAGCATTTATTTTACCCTGTATTTTCAATAGAGTTTCTGCACTAGCCTGCAACTATTGACGGCACTAGTGTTTACACGGCCTTTCATCCCATTTTACACTTGAACAACTAAATGAATGCTTTAAGTTTATTTAATTGAATGTATTTTAATTAAAATACAACATCAGATCTGTAAAAGAAACTATGAAATTGAAAATAGTCACAATAACTTTTTAACAATCTGAAAAACTCTAGCTGTGCTTTACACAGTCCATTAAACACAACTGAACCAGTTTAACAGTAGCTAGATACACAATATATTCTGCATACTTCTGTCTATTACTCGTACTATACCTCCCACCGCTGACATGTTGGCTTATGATCTAACCATGCAGGCTTCGCACCAGTATGTGTGTGTTTGGATTACACATTTCACATGCAACCTTCTCTTTGTTTTCCACTAGTATTTGTTTCCCCGTCCTCGGTTTCTCCCTCCTTGCATAAGAAGCGTGTTTTCAGAGCTCAACTCCCTCCGGCAGAATTTCAATGGCCCTCTCCACTGCTACGTTTCCTGCTTAGGGATCAGTGCACAGCATCGCTGCATCTTCCCAACAACACACTTCAAAAGTCAAAAACCCCTAACGTTCGCGTTCTCACTGTGATGCTGTTGGTTAATCCAGGCCTACACAAGGCAAACACATCTACAAAGATAAAATGAAAAGCATCGATTAGATTCCCTTGTAAACAGCTCCATTGAAATGCCTGGCGAAACGTGTAGCGCGTTCTGCTTTCTAGCTCATTATCGCTCAAAGCTCGGCGTATGAACATCAGCTGATAATGATATCTCTAGCGTGGCTGGAGAGATCAGGAGATTTCTGCCCTTACGCACAGACACAATTAGCCAGTGTTGCTGACAAAACAGACGAGGCATAACCCAGGCTGTTGTTCTGATGTGCAAAGCTCATGAAATCTGGGTTAATTAGCAGGGCTTACTTGGAAAAGCTGCTACTGCTCTTATTTAGGGTTAGACATGTTGAAGAACAATAATGTGAAAGATAACAATAGTCATGCATTGCTTAGTAGACTATGAGATGTAAATGGAATTGTGCTACAATGCTAACTTCAATGAGGTTCTATTAAAACCACAGATAAACAATATTCACGTTAATTGTTTTTTATTTCAGATTTTGGACACTTTTGTGGCCCGTTTCCACTGAGTGGTACGGTACGGGTCGCTATGGGTCACCTTTATCAGGCTTGTGTTTCCACTGCTAAAGGGTACTCTTACGGTGTGTATGGTGTATGACAGAAAGTTTCAGTGGACGTCATTCTCGCTCGAGGAAATGTCTACAGTAAATCTGTACAGGTCGTTCACATATCATATGAGCTCTTCTCACTAAACAGATGCTTTATACAAATAAATACTGGTGTATAAATGTTCATTACTAACCTTTCTATGAACATGATCTGATTATAAATGCAGATCAATGATGCGAAATAGCCTACTGTCCGCAATTATATAAAATAAATAAATAAATGCAGCATATATGAAAACATACAGTCTCCAAGTGTTACCAATTACAACGAAACTGCACATGGCATACATTTAGTCTTTATTTAGGTTCAAAAACAACACAGAATATACCCCACAGTCAGTGCAAACCTCTCATCTGTATCTTTAATCTTCACCAGCACATGTAACCTCTTGTAAGAAAGTAATTCCGTCATTCCGAGTTCATAATAGTCCAGAAGGTAATGATAATAATAGTTAAATGTAGCAGTTTCTTCATGTTTGCTGAAAAAATAATTTGCTCCTTTGTTTTTTCGGCTTCTCCTTGGTTCTTGCACTCGACAGTCTCGTGTTTTCTGAAAGGATTGGGTTTCAAAAGCACGTCAATAATAAAGTGCACATTATTGTCATCAGCTCAAGAAGTTTGTTTTTTCAAATATAGATGCGCAGCGATCGCAAGTGACAAAGCGAAACCACTTGCGCTTTAGACGGGCTAGTAAAAAACTACGGGGCACAGGGGAAAATCTGTTCTTCTTCTTGGCTTTGTGGCTGTTCATCAAGACGATGACAAGGTTTGTTTGAGCTCAAGTCGACCATGGCTCGTTATTATATGTATATTTGGTTCCTTTGTTTTCATTCTGGCTTGTTGCGCGAGTGAATGACGTGTCTCTAAACCAGGGGTGTCCAAAGTTTTTGGGCCGAGGGCCAGATGCAAAAAACAAAATGTTGTCCTGGGCCAAATTTTACAATTTCACAGACACGCATATATATATATATATATATATATATATATATATATATATATATA
>CAIGQQ010004613.1:1475416-1486486 GCA_903798035.1 Danio albolineatus | reverse complement strand
TATATATATATATATATATATATACATATATACACATATATATACACTCTTAAAAAAAAGGTTCTTCAGTGGTTCTTTACGGTATTTGAGGTGCTATTTAGAACTTTAACTGTGTAAAGAACCTTTAAAGCACCATAAAGGATCTTCAGTGGTTCTTTAAGGTGGTCAGGGTGCTATATAGCACTTTTACTGTGTAAAGAACCTTTAAAGCACCATAAAGGTTTTTCAGTGGTTCTTTGGGGGGTTTAAAGTGATATATAGCACCACTACTACTGGTAAGCACTTGTTCTTATAGCTAATTCTCATAACTATTATGCCAGTTTTATTTGCGGAAGGGTAAAGTAACATTAAGAGCACCTTAAAATATAGGTGCTATATAGCACCATTTGACAAAAGTACTATATATACTATATACACCTATTTTTTTAAGGTGCTGTATAGCACCAAAAAAGGTTCCCCCCTCGTTACGACCAAAGAACCAGTTTTGGTGCTATTTAGCACCTTTTTTTAGAGTGTATATATATATATATATATATGTGTGTGTATATGTATGTGTGTGTATTATTATGGAATTATTTTCTACATTTTAAAATCATAATATATATTTTACTCACCATAAACTCTGTTAATGTGAACAGTGACGTTATTTCATCAAGGGAAATTTGGATGAATCCACTCTTGTAAAACTCCCGACATTTCCCGCACTCACTGTGGATTTTCCTTCTTCTTGGTTGCGCCATGGCTTGCCAAAACGTGGATATCAATTATGTTTACTTCAGTGTAGTCTAATTGAAGGCGCGTGATAGCGACACCCGGTGGTTATTTATTGAATTACATCTATTTTTCTACAGCGGGCCAGATTCTATTAATATTTATAAAAAGCCTCGCGGGCTGCCACTAAACTTATTGTGGGCCGCAGATGGCCCGCGGGCTGTAGTTTGGACACCCCTGCTCTAAACCAATAGCGTTCAGCTGCACATCTAGCTCTGCCACCCTTTGCAAAGGGTGACCAAAAAGTGGTACGGTTCGGTATGCTTTCAGACAGTGAAAAACTGCCTTAAAAGCATACCGAACTGTACCGTACCACTCAGTGGAAACAGGCCATTGGTCACAAGATCATGCTTTATAAGTACTAAAACAGTCAATATCTCATTAATAAGCAGGTAATAAGCCATTAGTTCATATAGAAAACTGGTAAATCTTAAGTGTTGTCCAGATTTTGTTAACCACAATTAACAAGACTTTCTTTAACCACAAGACTTTCTTTAAATCACATTTCTGACTTCTGAATTGTTTCACATTTTTTAGCTTTTTTTAACAATACTGCCTTCTTTTTTGACTATTCTAAAGCATAAAAATACAATAATATGTTTGCAGATATTTAATAAACATGCTATGTGAACTAAAGTCAGATATTCTGCTTTGAAAATATCTGTTACATGCTGGAACATGTCTTTGTTTTGGTCCCTTTAACCTGCCCAATGCCAGTTTAGCCAATTATATTTTTAGCACCCTGCTGCCTTGGTGAAAAACGGCGTATTTTATTCATTCAGTTAGAAAGGCTCTTAAAGTGTGTCCGCAATTAAAATGCGACCTCTGGTGGACAGCAGCAGACTCCAAAATCAGATTCAGAGTTCCACATGAGGTGGTTGTTAATTAGCATATAATATAAAGATTATCAACATAAACATTAAATGAGAAGGTTACATTGTGACCCCATGTCCTAACAATATGCTACGTGACGAGATTTGCAGTGATAAGCAATTTGACTCTTCACAACAGACAAACAGATGAACTATCTGCTGCTGCTTTCAGTATATGGCAATAAATGTCATGTAAAATGGCATTGAACTCACAGTTTCAGCATTTAACACTGAATAAAGCTGAATAAATAATGAGGTGTACCTGAAGTGATCATTGTCAGTTTATCCTGTTGTTCACCGGCAAGGAATAGAAGCCGTTTCTAAAATATATACTTTTCAGGTGTTGCATAGAACAAAAGCTCCTTTGTGTTTGATGCTATTCTTTAGAACATGACTTAAACCAGCCTTTAGGCTTGATAGCAACAGGCTTGCTCCTGTTGGTGTCGTCAATCTGGCAACCTGTACTTGCATGTGTTTTGAACCAGGTGTGCAATACCTAGTTCAACCACTGTCAATGTCAAGCTTACACACGGCACCTTTAACTTGCAGTTTCTTGCATTTTTTTTTTCAAAATTGCAAGTTTTTTTGTTTGTTTGTTTGTTTGTTTTTTTGCCACTATTCTGATTTAATAATTTGCAGCTCACTCAAACCAGCAACCTTCTCCTGCTGGGTTTACACCAGATACGACAAGTGTGGATAAATTGCACTATTCGCGCGTAAATAGACGCTTGAACAATGAGTTAACTTGCTTCATTCTCACGTACAAATCTGTTTCTTTTGCGCGTCAAATTCACTTCACAACAGACACAGATTTGCGTGATGGGCAGGGCTTTTTTTTTTTTTAAAAAGGCTTTTTTTGGAGCCGGGTCAGTGACAAATAAGGTGCGGCAAGATGAGAACTTTAAAAATATTTTTAAAAGATGATTTAAAAGCATCCATCATGTATTTTAAAATGCACAGCTTGTGTTCATGTTGATTTTATGTAATTAAAACTAATATTTGCACCATTTTTTACAAATGTTAGGCCTGAATGTACCTGAAAATGTCAAATGGTGTAACTGTCAAAACATTGGAAAAATTAAATATTTGACTCCTCCTAGAAGATCTGCAAGTGTACTCACAGAAATAAAGAATTCATTTTAAAATATCATACCGACATTTATTTTATTTGCTTTATGTCTAAATGTAGATTTTAATGAGTTTTTGCAATATTTGGCCGGACACTTGCTAAAAACAAACTTGATTTCTAAATAATCTTTGACAAATTATGTACAAATTGTTAAAAAAAAACACTTTATTACACTAAAGTTAGTGTTTTAAATTGTATTTCACATTATCTCCACGTATATAATTATATTTTTATAAAAAATACTGGTAACACCAATTGGCACAAACCAGTTACACCACCTGACCGTGTTGCTTTAACAGACAAAAAGGAAAAATTCAGCTGAAGTGGTTTTACTTTCTTTTAAATGCTGACCAAAAAGTCTGACAACAAAAAATCATCGTGGTTATGAAAGGTGTACTTATGTCTCATATTATAATGACAGTTGAGGAACAATATCTGAGGGGGTGTTCACAACCATGAAACAATGTTGCTGAACTTCAATACATAAAGTAATAACATACTTTCCATTAAACCTGTGGCCCTCATCAATAGAATAATAATACTAAAACAAAAATGTGTAGCATTTAACATCTTTTACATCACTCTGTTTATTTTCAGTTGGTTAAAGTAAAATAAAAAAAGTAGTTGATATTACAAAGAAGAAAAAATAACCACTATTTTATTTTTAGTCTTATGCCATTTAGGAGCAATTTGCCAAACACTGACAGGTACATTAAAGCTGCTGCCGCTCTGGATGTTGCATTGGTTCTAGGATTAAGAGCCAATGTTTGCAAACATACATGACTGACTAATGGTGGCGTACAATGAGGTATGGAAAACATTTTAATGAGTTTCCACCAAACTTATCTACAACCTATTTTTTTTTTATTTTATAGATACATTTATTTATTTATTAATTAATCCTATGTTAAATTTGAACTCTTTTAAAAGCTTTTCCCAAGTGCTGCTTCAACAAATTTCTAAACATAATAGTTTTAATGACTAAATTCTAATAACTAATTTCTTTTTTGTCATTGTCATAATGACAGTACATAATATTTCACTAGTTATTTCGCAAGATATTAGTATTCAGCTTAAAGTGACATTTAAAGGCTTAACTAGGTTAATTAATGAGGTTTTTTTAATTATTCACTTTTGCCAATTGGTGAAGTTTTTTTCCTCGCCGCTGTCGCCTCTGGCTTGTATGGTTTGGGACTTGTAGAGCTGCGCATCGATGGATTACTCTTCAGTGTTTGGACTCTGTCCACACTGAACTGAACTTCAACACTGAAAACTGGACTGACACTGTTTTTAATTTTTTATAATGCATGTGAAGCTGCTTTGACACAATCTACATTGTAAAAGTGCAATACAAATAAAGATGAATTGAATTGAACTAGGTTAATTAGGCAAGTAAGATTTTTTTTAGGCAAGTCATTATATAACAGTGGATTGTTCTGTTGACAATCGAAAAAAAAAATTAAGGGGGTAATAATATAGACTTTAAAAACTGTTTAAAAATGTAATAATTAAAACATATTTGAATCTATCCAAACTAAAACAAATAAGACTTTCACAATAAGAAAAAATATATACGAAATACAGTGAACATTTTCCTGCTCTGTTAAACATCACTTGGGAAATATTTGAAAAAGAATAAAAAATTCACAGGGCTAAGTTAGCATGTTTGCCTTACAGCTAGAAGATTGCTGGTTCGGGTCATGGATGGAGCAAAGAGGCCTTCTTGTGTTAAGTTTGCATGGGTTTCCTCCGGGTGCTCCAGTTTCCCCCATAGTCAAAAGACTTGTGGCATAGGTGAATTGGGGAAACTAAATTGGCCATAGTGTATGAGTGTGTGTGCGAGTGAGAGAGTGTGTCCATTATATTAGGTAAACCAAAACATGAATTAACATTTAAAAAAATAATTCATGTTGAGCAACATAATTATATTGTCCTAGGTTTACAGAGCTTTAATAGTAAGGTTGTGGATTAAGCACCACCTTCTCAATAAATAAATAAGTAATGCAACACTATAAACCCAAAATAGTTCCAAATGGTAGAATAATTTATATAGCATTTTTAATCAGCATCATGAACTGATGATATTTGACTAAATTGGCCCCCAACAGAAAGATGTGTAATTGGAGTCAAATGGTGTAACCAGTTATACCGCTTGACATTTCAACTTAAAATCAATTTTGACAGGCATTATTAAAATACCTATGTAAGCACATGGACTTGGTGGGAATATATTTTAAATGTAATTTTTAAAGATAACATTTATTTTTATAATAATGACCAATTATACTGTACTCTTGGGGTCTTACCATTTGACACGTATATAAAAATATCTGACCACTCATTAAAAAGGTCAGATTATCTTACATTTTTAAAAGAGTTAATATCCTTTGCATGTAGCCATCAGTCTTATCAAGGGTCCTTCTCTGTGATACAGTTTCCTGTCTCATGGTCTTCTGCACAATATTAACAAAAATGGGGCGGCGGGCTCAATAAATGGGGGTTACACCATCTTGACACTTGGCATCTTGACATAATTCCCCAAATTATTATTAATATTTAGAACAATTATGCTATATTTACCTTTATTTACTATTAAATATGTCTAATATAAAATTTTGCCAAACTAGCTGATATGATGTTTCATTGAGAATTGCACATTTTTTTAAACAAGATAAACTATTTGGTACCAATTTGTTTTGGTTACACCACATTGACATTCTTGTAATAATCCCCTAAAAAATATCTTAAAATGGATTAAAACCAAAAAAATAGACTTGGCCCTCAAAATAGAGAATACATGCAAGTAATTTGCTTATTTATTTTGAAACTGTGACCTTTTTGACTTCATTTAAATCACATGGACACAAAAAAATAAGCGTCACGTCATTGACCCAGCCGTATCTGAGTCCACTAGATCCTTTCAGAGGTGCACCGAGCTCTATGAGTTCATAAACTCCTCAAGAAATTTAACCTGGGTGAAGGCTTTCAGCAGTGAGCCAAGCCCAGTTTAATGAACTGTTGTCGGTGTTGGCAGGACGATTTTCCCCCGAGACACCAACAACAGGCACTACGTCATAATCACACCCCCACAAGAGCAAGCTCCTAAATGGTTAACATGGCGCGAATGTCCGCTGTAATTCAGATTTTCAAACTCGGGCATCTGGCGCAAAACACGCGATGCGCGCGTCAATCGCACAAAATGCTCAACTCGCGTCTATTCATTCACACTAATCGCATGATTTGCACCACCTCATTCGAGTGTATTGCACTGCAGGATATCTATTCACGTCTTTGCATTGACTTAACATGGAAATCACTCGTGCTTGAAGCGTTTGGTGTCGAAGCAGCATTACTGTGAGGCGACTGTGCTACCCACTGCACCACCGTGACGCCCAGATTTATGTTACTTACAATTTTAATTATTGTCTTTTTTTTTATTTAATTTGTATAAATCTACAATTTGTTTTATATTCGCACAATTATTATTATTTTTTTATTAGTTTTATGTTTCAAAATTGATTTTTTTTTACTCTTAGTTAAAGGAATGTGGGACAAAAAGTCACAACTACCCTTTACATCTTTTAATTCCTAGAAGCCACCTTTCTTATCTGACAGCAAAAAAGAAAGTCATGAATATATATATATATATATATATATATATAAACACCGACATACGAAATAAAAAATAATATTTTATCAACAAAAACTACTTTCAGTCACAAATTTGAGAAAAAAAATTGTCATTTAAAGAAAAATGTTCGATTTTAATCTGATTTAAAATAACTCAGAATTGTCAATAATTATTTATTCATTTATTTTTTTATTTATTAAAATTAGCTTTCCTTTTTGTTACAAAAGTAGCGTCTAAGAATAAAATGATAAAAAAGGGTAATTGAGACATTTGTATTCAAATCTGAGTTGAGTGTTAGCAAATGACGGCAGCCTTTCTTTTTTTTAAATAATCTAGATTCAGACTAGCAGTGTTGGAACATGGTTGTTTCATACAGTTGACCTTTTTGAAAGACATGCCACCAAATTATTATTTTTTCCCTTGGATCTAGCCATAATGTAAAAAGTGACATTTGAACCACGTCTGAAATTCTGGGTCAGTACTCGGCCCGTTGTGCTTTCCTCAAACGCACTGTTAGAAACAACCCTTAAACCACATGCTATTCCAGAAGGAGGGAAAAAAATATAGCAGTGCTCGTAGCCTGAGTCCGTGACATTTTCAGAGAGTGTGTAATGAGCTCATTACAGCTCTGAGACTTGAAGGAACACAAGCGCTGGAGTCTGGGAACATCAGCGTAACCTTGAAGTCCTCAAATGAGGTGAGCCAGGGAAAAAAAAAAAAAACGGAGACAAAAAAAAAAGCTGTCACTGCGCTCGTTTCACATTGTGCTTTCTACCTCTCGGCGTCTGACATATTTCCCTACAAAGCGGATCTTGTGTTTGGCCTTTAACTGAGTCATCTCTTCTTCTGACAAATTACGGGGATGAAGGTTTCCCCTGTCATTTATTAAGACAAAGTTCTAAAGCCAAATACTGTGAGGATACAGGGGATTTGTGTCACGGATGTGTTTTCTGTCAGCCTCTCATTGTCAAAAAAGAAAAACACTGTCAAGTTTTCAAATTAGGTTTCCTTGCTGACAGAAAAGAAAGGTGGCTTTTTAAGAATAAAAGAATATAAAGGGTAGTTGTGACTTAAATTAGTCTCACATCCATATAACTTAAAGCAGTGGTGTAAAGTAACAAATTACAAATACTCAAATTACTGTATTAGGGTATATACAGAGCTAGTGTTTATTTCCATACTGATTAACTTCCGGTGAATGGTTAATGTGACTTTTTTCCATTATATACAGTTAATTTTACAGCATCTATGTTGTAATGTAATTAAAATATAACCAGTTAAATAGACTTCGCCATTCATTTAGTTGCTCAAGCGTAAAACCAGATGAAATGTTGTTTGCACGCAAGCGCCCATCAAAACTAGCAGGCTAGCGCAGAAGCTTCATTGAATATATTGAGGTAAATTAAATGTTTATATTGTGAAGACATGGCAGGGGGAAATGTAATTTAAAGCAGCGCTTCTTGTACACTCTGAGACCCACTTTATATCAGATATCACTCAGCCAATGAACATTTCTGATTTTTAAAGGAAACAGACCGTAAACGTGTGGATTTTGTCATGGCATGCAGTTCACCGGAAGTTGCAGTTCAACCTGCGCTTGACCCAGGTTACTGACAAATTAAAACTCCTTTCGCATATATTCGCATATACCTTAGAATTATAAGGTTCTATCTGACATTTTGTCAAAATTGAGTATTCGCATATTCTTATTAAATGACAACTTATTTACATTATGTGATGTTTTATTTTTATAAGTTGTTTACAGTGTTAAGACTTTTATATTTAAAAAAACAAACAAAAAAGGTTTTATCTACAAAGTCAAACTCTAGCTTGGCTCTATAAGGTTCTTTCTGTGAGCCAATCACCTTTTTTAATACACGCACGAGGACCAATCAGGATCAGCTTTCTTTATCATTTCGCCGGACTGCTCCATTGACAGTGGGAAACACCAGAAAGACAAAATCACAAAAAATCAGAGTTGGCTAAATATTACACCACACAAAATTGAGATGTGTGTAAATGTGATGATTTAGAAGCATTTCTTGATATTAAGATACATTCATTCATCACTGGGAAACACCCATACACACTCAATCGCACACATATACTACGGCCATTATATATATATATATTAAAATGTGAAATATATTTATTTGTTTATATATAGTCAGTGAAATACTTTTCAGTGTTTATTAAACTCATTCGGTCATCGTCTGTTTCTTTTAAAGTCTTTAAAATTTAATATTAAGGCTTGAAGGGCAAATACTTCATTTAATTCATGGGGCATATAATTCAATAAATATAATTCAATAATTCATATAAAGCATAAAATGTTATAAATATTAACATATTGATTAGATAGATGTACATCTGTACTGGAAAAAAATATTTAGCACAGTCTTGTATGCTTAATTTGAACAAGAAAAAATATTCCTAAAACATAAAATAAACGTTATAGAAAGCAAAAAATGTACTTTCTCAAGCATCAACATATTGTTACAACACCAACTTATATTTCTTGAAAAGTAATCCTTCAATGAATGATCTGCCAGATAAAACCCTAGAATTCCAAGTGGAAAATGACTTTTCAGAATTAGAAGGTTCCATCTGCATTTACCGTTTTTTTTGTTTGTTTTTTTTTTACTCCAATTTGCAAATGTATGAGAACTTTGATAATTTACATTTAGAGAACCCTTAGAGTCTCTGTCATGTAAATGTATAAAAGAGAACTGTTACACACATGTTGTTTGCTATATGGAATGCAAAAACTTTGACGCTCAATATCTCAAATCATTTAAAACGCAGATAGAGTGAGTCATTTAAGTATTATCTTTTTTTTTTTCACTTGGCACATAATAGTAAAGTGATTGTTCATATGATTTATGTTTGTAGCTACATATTTTATTGTCTATGACTGACCTATAGCGTTATGGCACAAAATAATTAAAGACTTCAGAAATGTGATGCTCTTTTTTGTTTTCGCTATCCCCGTTTAATGACGTCATGTTCCGGGAAAACTGAAATTGTGTGGTGGACGTCGGTCACAGTAACTTTTATTTCCTGGTTTTGTTCCAGGAATTATTAACTTACAAATTAAGCACTGACGTAGCCCGATATACATTTCTGGAGATCGTCGAGATTATGTAGCAAGAAATACTTATGACTACATTTTGTCTTTAAAATTAATGCTGTAGGGCGGTATGATGATTTGAAGGGAAACAAATTAACTCGGAACTGAAAGTCAAGAGTAAATAATAGCAAAATATCAACTCAGAATTGATAATAACAACCAAAATGGCTGTATCAAAAGCAAATGTGTACATTAAGAGATAAAAAACTCAGAATTCCAATAATTCCAATGCTGAAGGCCACAAAGATACTATTCTGAAACATAAAGTTGTAATTCTGTGAGAAAAGTGACAAATTCAGAATTGCTTGATTAAAAAGTCAAAATTGTCTGATTAATTACAGATTTATTACAATAAAAATAATGACAAAGTCAGAATTGCAGGAAAACACAAACTCAGAACTGAGTAAGAGTAAATAATAGCAAAACATCAAATCAGAATTTATCATAAGAACAGAAATGGCTAGATATCAAAAGAAAATGTGCAAGTTAAGAGATTTAAACTCAGAATTCCAATAATTCCAATGCTGAAGGCCCCAAAAGTGCAATTCTGAAACAAAGTTGCAATTCTGAAAGAAAAGGTAAGAACTGTGAGCTATAAACTTAGAATCGCTTGATTAAAAAGTCAAAATCATCTCATTAATTACAGATTTATTACAAGAACAATATTGACAAACTCAGAATTGCAGGGAAACACAAACTTGACGAGTAAATAATAGCAAAATATCAAGTCACAATAGATAAAAAGGACAAAAATTGCCCCCAAAAGTCAGAATTGTGAGAACTCTGTCTTGTATTTGGCCTTTAACAGAGTTATCTCTTTTGTCTGGCAAAGGGAGTGAAGTTTTTGACTGTCATTCATTAACACAAAGCAGAGCACCAGAGTATTTGTATTGTGGAAGTGTTTTCTGTCAACTCGTCATTGTCAAGAAAACACTGTCGGGTTTTAAAATTAGCTCGCCAGGCAGCTTGTGAGGTTCTCCCTCTGCCAAAAAAAGAAGAAAAAGAAAGAACAGAACGGTGGCTCATTTTATTTTGAGAAACACACTTGTAAGTGTTGAGGGTTTTACCTTCTGAAGGATGTCATCAGGAGGTGAAGTCACACCACTTCCAAACCAGCTCTGGAGCTGTGAAATCTAAATAAGGCTTGAGACAGATGCTCGCAAAACTTTCTGAAGATGCCGAAGCGACCAAAATATAAAGTAAATTGCCAAGAAAATATGTGGTTTGATAGTTGTGAGAATGTTGTCAACAGGGTGGCTAGGACATATTTGGTGATTGCTAGAGTGGGATGATGTGAACGTTAATAGGCAAGAGTGCACAATTATATTGAAAAATATATATTTTAATGTTATTTTGTTATATAATTTGGGCTTAATCAAAACATATTCAAAGGAGTTTTTGAAATATTTAATTTATTTAGGATTTTATGAGCTATGGGTATAAAAAAGGATAAAGTCATTATTGTATTTTTATTATTATTATTATTATTATTATTATTATTATTATTATTATTTATATATATATATATATATATATA
>CAIGQQ010004613.1:1461434-1475016 GCA_903798035.1 Danio albolineatus | reverse complement strand
ATATATATATATATATATATAAACACACACATACTCACGGGCCATTTTATTAGGTACACCTGTCCAACTGATGATTGTAACCCCCACCACCCCCTTCTCTTCAGTCTGTCATCGTCAGACATCATACAATCGAGGTATGCAGAAGAGCATCTCTGAATGGACAACACATCGAACCTTGAGGCGGATGGGCTACAGCAGCAGAAGACCACACCAGTTGCCACTCTTGTCAGCTAAGAACAGGAACCTAAGGCTACGATTTGCACAGGCTCACCTGAATTGGACAATAGAAGATTGGAAAAACTAAGTCTTGATTTCTGCTGTGACATTCAGATGGTAGGGTCAGAACTTGGCGTCAAAAAACATGAAAGCATGGATCCATCCTGCTTTGTATCAACAGTTCAGGCTGGTGGTGGTGGTGTAAAGGTGTGAGAGATATTTTCTCGGCACACTTTAGCCCATTGGTACCAATTGTGCATTGTGTCAATGCCAGATTCAAAGCCTTGACCATGTCCATTCGTTTAGGACCACATGTACTGCTTTCTTGAACGTGACAATGAGTTCACTGTACTCAAACGGCCTTCACAGTCAGAATGAATGATTGAAAAGAAATATTCTTATTAAATACTTTGCTCTTTACTTGAATGTGCCGACAACAAAAAAAAAAATTCTCAATGAAAATCAAATTTATTAACCCATGGAAGTCTGGATTTTGAGTAACACTCAAAATTGAACTGGAAAAACACACTACAGGCTGCTCCAACTTTGATTTAATGTCCCTAAAACAAGTCAAAATGAGGCTTAGTAGTGTGTGTGGCCTCTACAAGCCTGATGAGTGACCTGGACAGTCTGTGGTGCAACATGGAATTAGTGGATGGAGTGAGACATGATGTCCCAGATGTGCTTAATTGGATTAAGATCTGAAGAACAAGTGGGCCAGTCCAAAGCATCAATGGCATAATTTTGCAGGAACTGCTGACACACTACAGCTACATGAGGTCTAGCATTGTCTTGAATTAGGACAAACCCATGGTCTCACATAGGTCTGAGGATCTCATCTCGTACCTAGTGGCAGTCAGGCTACTTCTGGCGAGCCCATGTATGGAACGTTCTCCACGGCATCTACAGACGTCACATCTGTCACATGTGCTCAGTGTGAACCTGCTTTCATCTGTGAAGTGCACAAGGTGCCAGTGGCAAATTTGCCAATTTTGATGTTCTCTGGCAAATGCCAAACATCCTGCACGATGTTGGGCTGTAAGCACAACCCCCACCTGTGGATGCTGCACACTGGTGGTGGTGTGGAGAGATCCACTGAATCAAATCTAATTGTAATGCGCCTTTTGAACTACATAAAAACAAAAATAGAAACAATAAAACCTAAACACACCATCATGTATTGTCTTGACGTCTTTTCTTGGCCAAATATGTTATTTAAACGTTTATATCTGTAGCACTTTCATGCGTTTCTCCTGTAATATCTTGCAGAACACACACCCCTGAGCTTAACACACACCAAACAACATCACCCAACCACCTCAAGGACCAAATTATGTAAAGCTTTATTACACTCCAAATTAGAGGTTTTATAGCGAAACTCCATCTTAGCCTGAGGGAATTAAACACACTGACGCAAACACACCACAATTAATAGCAGTTTGATTAAAAGTTGCAGCGACAGATGAGTAATTGCAATGCATTTTGGGAAAGCTTTTGAAGCCGTTGATCGGTCTCTGCTGTGGAGTTGCGCGCATGCGACATGGACAAAGGTTATGGTTTCAGGTCGCACCCCATATTACGCCTCTATTTGTAGTAATTAAAGATTTGTCCATCACCATACGCAGATGGAAACTGGCTTCTGCAGTAATTGAGGTGTAATTGCTATGAATTCGCTCAGTAATGCATCCATTGATTTGGGTGTAATTAGGTTAATGCTTGATGCCGGGTCAAGAGTTAGAGGGGAATTTAGTGAATTTTGTGCTGGGAAGTATGGAAATGATCTGTTATGAGAATAAGAGTTGTTAGATTTACTTAATATGCTCTTTTTTTGCGCAGTATGAAATACACATTCAGTTGAAGTCAGAAATTATTAGCCCCCCAAATATTTTTTTCCTCCAATTTTTGTTTAACGGAAAGAAGATTCCCAACACATTTCTAAACATAATCGTTTTAATAACTAATTTCTAAAAACCGATTTATTTTGCCTTATTTTACCTTTATTAACTAGGTTTATTACCTGCCAAATATTACAATATTGTCTGTTTATTGGTACTTATAAAGCCCATTTTCTGTATTATTTATTATGCATTCCCAATCTTACACAAAACCTAAATTCAACTACTCCCTTACTATTTATTAAGCAGCCTTTTTATTGATAGTTTAAAAGTCATTGTTAATGAAATAATAGTTATTTAAATGTAAAAGTCATATTTAATTAATTGTATCTTAAAATAAACAGTGGTTTTAAATACCTGTAAGGATGCTTTTGCTAGAAAATAAGAGCCACAATATTAATAAAGTGAATTTGTATCTACAAGAAGGGAGACCTTGAGAATATCCGTATCACACTATATAAAAGACATTGAGATGAATTGCAGCACATTTCAACAGTGGCGTTTGATATAAAGAGAATGAAGTTTTACTTTTTTATGCTAGCGGTGTAGGGGAGACACAAAAGAGTCTGTGTGGCAGACATCGTCAGAACAGAGAGCGATCAGACTTCATTTGGCTTCAGGCTGAGGATGGATGAACTTGCCTGACTTTCGCTCTCTCTGAGGGCTCGTACAACATGTCTGACAGGGCTATGCTTTAAATTAA
Source organism: Danio albolineatus (assembly GCA_903798035.1). Taxonomy (NCBI): domain Eukaryota; kingdom Metazoa; phylum Chordata; class Actinopteri; order Cypriniformes; family Danionidae; genus Danio; species Danio albolineatus. Next base: position 1,472,202 of record CAIGQQ010004613.1, on the reverse strand, counting down.
GGTTAGCGACACACACTGTTGCATCTTTTTGGCTTTGTTCACTACATCACTGTATAAAAAGTATATGTAAAGCAATTTCTTGCTTCATTACTGTTAAAAAGCACATTTTATTTAGAATATTGGTCAGCTAACAATGTACTAGCCTGTTTCTAAGCGTTAGCATATTGCTAATGTGTCCCAGTGACCACACAGCAAATCTAGCAAAGCTACAACATCAAGATAACATCAAATTTTTGAAGCTATTAACATATTATCATAATGTTAAACTGACAATCTGACCACAGTGCTAAGCTAACAGTACCACACTGCTAAGCTAACAGTTACCACGTTAAGCTAGAAATCTATTACGACATTAAGCTAGTAATGTCACTAAACTACTAACGTGTTTTTTCTTGCACCTCAGATTTGTGAAATGTTGTTCACTGCGTCTCTGTATAAGTACACCTAATGTGTTTTCTTGACTTATATTTGCTTAAAAGTACATTTTATTCACCATATTGGTCAGATAACGATGCATTTGCATTTTCCAAAGCATAAGCATATTGCTAATGTGTCCCTGTCACCACACAGCAAATCTAGCAACGCTACCATATCAAGACAACATCATATTATCACATTGTTAAGTTATTAGCATGTTACCATAATGCTAAACTATCAATTTAACCACATGTCTAAGCAAACAATTACCACGTTAAGCTAAATATTTACTACAACATTAAGCTAGTAATGTTACCAAACTACTAACTAATGTGTTTCATGATTTGTTTTTGTCATTATTTTGTACCTCATATTTGTGAATTGTTCATTTGGTTGACACTCATTATATATATATATATATATAATGAGTATATATATATATATATATTCCCAGAGATGGGTTGTGGCTGGAAGGGCATCCGCTGCGTAAAACAAATGCCGGATAAGTCGGTTCATTCTGCTGTGGCGACCCCGGATTAATAAAGGGACTAAGCCGAAAAGAAAATGAATGAATGAATTATATATATATATATTTTTTTTTTTTTATCCATTTTTAAGCCATTTAATCCATACCAAAAAACTACTTAACTAACATGGCTGTATTTTTACACTAGCAACATGCGCACCTCTCAAAAAATTTAACTACATGTCGTGTAGCACAAGCTCTGTGATTGGTCGGCTTTGTAGCGCTGAGGAGTGTGTGCGGGGGTGAGAGCCACGCGAGCCCAAGGGAGCAAGTGTTTACAAGTGTCGAGTCCTGTGAAGGAGCTCCATATGGAAACTGTTGTCTTTTGTTTAACTTAGTTGTTGCATGTCTGCCGGTTCCTGCCTCAAAATGAGAGTTTGAGTCACTTATACATTAAGGTAGCATTCATAAAAAACAAAATGCCAGCGAAGAAACACGGAACCTAAAAGCCTACTGCCAGCTAGCATTTCGGAAATGGTATTGCAGAGCAACACAAACAGTGTGCGCACGGCAACCTAGCCTGCTTTAAGCTGTTTTTTTCAGTAGGGATGGGTCACGCCTATCACTCATCGCAGAAGTACAAACCAGACTTTATGCAAACAACATAACACATTGCTAAACTAGCACATTACCATTTCATTATGCTAACTTAATACCACAATGTTAGAAAAATTTTGCCACATTACCAAGATTTTAAAAAATGCACCACATTGTTAAGCTACCAACATGTTACCACTTTAGGCTAACAACGTATTACCACATTGTTAAGATAACAACATGATGCTTATGTTAAGATAACCATGTTTCCAAGCATTAGCATATTGCTAATGTGTGCCTGTCACCACGCAACAAATCTAACAATGTTACTACATCAACATAACAACATATCACATTGTTAGGCTATTAGCATGCTTAGCTAAAATCTTTTACAACATTAAGCTATAATGCTACCAAACTACTAACAATAGTGCCTCAAATTTGTGAAACGTTCAGTTCAATGTTTATATTAGCATGTTTTCAAGCATTAGCATATTGCTAATGTGTCCCCGTCACCACACAGCAAATCTAGCAACGTTGCCACATCAAGATAACACTGAAGTATCACATTGTTAAGCTACTAGCGTGTTATCACATCATTAACGTTTTACCATTATGGTAAATTAGCAATGAGTTTCCACGTTGTTAAGCTAACATGTTGCTAACATCTCTCAGTGTGTAAAGGGGCATTTATTGTAAAAAATGCAAATAAATGTGAAATAGTCTGCGTCATTTAAAAGTAAGCTTTTTTTTTTTTTTTTTTTTTAAGATATCACCCAAAACTGAAAATGTCATCATTTTCTCTTGACCTTGTTCAAGACCTGTTTGACTATATTTCTTCATGTTGAACACAAAAGAAGATTGTTTGAAGAATGTATTTGTTTTTATGGAAGTCAGTGGTTACAGGTTTTCAGGAACTACTTGTGGGAGAGTAAATACAAAGCAAATTTCAAATTTTGGGTGAACTATCCCTTCAAATGTTTTCACCTCTCACACCTTGCAACAATTTTCGTTTATTTTTCACGGCCTCCAGTATAACCCCCTTGCTTCATTATGATTCGCAATACCCATTTTTCACAGTCCAATCACTTCCTGATGGTAAAATAAAGCCCTGCCCTACATTTTATGTCATTGAACATGCTGTTTCACTAGGAAATACATCACATTACAGGGGTAGAATGGCTTGCGAACACCATTTCATACAACTATTAATTACAGCAGCAAAAGGAGCATCACAAATAGGTCAATGATTCCGCCTTTATGCCCTTTTCCAACCGCTGGCGAATGTTCCTTCTTGCAAAGCTAACAGAGAGAGACTGAAACACCACCTATTATCAACCAGCACGCCATGTCACCCATCGGTTAAATCAAAAGTGACACAGGAGTCCAATCTTGTAAAACAACACAAGACGTGACACTCCAATTAGCTGTATTGCAAACTAACAAGCGCAAAAAGCATCATTCTCTTAATACTAAATCACATCACATGTCAAGAAGCAAGCGGACAAACAAGTGACGAGCAATTACAAAGTCACATAAATAAATGTCTTAAAGAAAATTAAAGACCTTGACATAGAATTTCAGGTTTTCATTAATAAGCACAATTGCAATGGGAGTAAATAAACATCCTGTCATGACTAAATTGCTGCGTTGATTGTCTGTGTAGTCACATGACTTTTCTGCATAATCTTTGACGTTAATATTTCAAATTGCATGTCTCCTAAGGCTATTGTCAGGCAATTGGCATTTTTGTTTACCCGACAAAATATAACGCTGTTATGCATTTCTTCCTGAAAATAAATAGGAAAAAGTGTTATCATCTGATGCCTTTTGATATTGTTTTCAATCCATCCCCCCTCAAATCAAGAAAGATGATATTTAGCAGACTATTTAGAACACAAGTCTAAGGCGTAAACAACCCCTGATCCAGGCTATACCACTATACCAATCCCAATCTATTAAACTACTTTAAACATAGTTTTAATGACAATGAAAATTTGAAATGGCAATACAATCCTAAATCAGAAAAAGTTGGGACAGTATGGAAAACACAAATAAAAAAAAAAGTAGTGATTTCTGAATATACTTTGAATTGTATTTCATTACAGACAATATGAACTCAAAATATTTGTTATAAGTTGTGTCTGGTCTTCATGTCATTTGTAAATATACATCCTTCCTTGTCATTCAGACCTGCAACACATTTCAAAAAAGTTGGGGCAGGAGCAATTTATGGCTAGTAAACAGTTGAATTGGTTAAATAACGATGTGATTTAAAACAGGTGATGTCAACAGGTGATTGTAATCTTGATTTGTTACAAAAGCAGCATCCAAGAAAGGGCTAGTCCTTTAGGAGCAAAGATGGGCTGAGGATCATTATTGAAATTATTCCGAGGATCATCGAGCAAATTATTGACATGTTAAAACAATGTTCCTCATTTGGATATTTCACCTTGAACAATGCATAGCATCATTAAAAGATTAAAAGAATCTGGAGGAATTTCAGTGTGCAAGGACGCAAGCCTAAGCTGAACTACTGTGATCTCTGATCCATCAGGTGGCACTGCATCAAGAATTGTCATTCATCTAAAAGTGATATCACCAGATGGGCTCAAGACTACTTTGGCCAACCTTTGTCAAGTACCATGTTACATAGTTACATCCACAATTGCCAGTTAAAACAGGCAAACAAAACAAAGCCCTATGTTAACAGTGTCCAGAAGCACCATCAACTTAGCTCAGAGGTATCTTGGAAGGACCATCATACAGTGAAAATTTGTACGGTTTTTGAAATGTGTTGCAAAAACCAAAGTGTTTATTTTGATAAATAAATAATAAAAAAAAAATAATAATAAATCACGAGTAACACATTAATTAATGTTTGTTGTATAGTCTGCAATAAAATACAAGTCAAAGTAACTTTAGAAATCACTACTTGCCTTTTTTTAATTTGCGTTTCTCATACTGTTCCAACTTTTTCTGATTTGGGGTTGTAGTAACAGTCAAAAATCTTATTGTGTTTACTTTGAAATCAGTAATGACAACACTAATCCTGTCTTTTGACTATATAACCTGATCTCGCCTACACAGTAAGTATCAGCAAGCATCACCTTCCAAGATGCCATGAAACATGAAGATTACATTGTACCTAACAATTATTACATATTTTTAAGTGTAAGTAGACAATAATTATAAGAAAAAACTTAAATAGATGCCTAATGTTTGATTTTGAAGGTCTGATAATGTTAACAATGCAACTCAGAAGCAGTCAAGTTCTCCAAGCAAACCTTTTCTTGAAATGTTTTTAATTGAACAAATGGAGATTCCGGGTTGTTTGGGGTTGTGTAAGAATCCAGTGCCTCTCCTGAGTGCCATTTACATGCATGAACGCATTTGGGGACCAAAGCACTCCACAACTTTCCTCGGTTTCCAATTCTAAAGTCTGCAAACATTCTCACGTAATATCATGCCACGGTAGGCAGAACAGGGCATTCAAATTTGATAGTGGAATCTGCCTAATCCATTTTTGCTGTGCATTACAAAAAATATGAAACAGCACTTGGGAGAAATCCTCTCTCTTGTAATTTCCATGAAGAGCAGTACACTCAGGGCTTTGCACACTGAAAAACCAAGTTTCATAGACTTTTTCTTTGAGCGAAATTAAAGAGATCCATAAAGTCTCCTGACAGAAATGACTGGTGATGTGGGTACAAGAAATAAAATAAAAAAATCTCTTTGTACCTCTATTAGCGAATTATGTATATATTTTAACAAGTGAATACCAAAACAACATCCTACCTCATGCCTAGTTTTTCACACTACAAAACAATTTTATGCCTGCTTTAAAATCTGTGTGAACAAAAGTTGTTCAGACTTTTACTTCAGTATGTTTATGAACTTCCAACTGAAACTGAAGAATGAGTAGGGGCGGGGCTTTCTTTTTGCACATAATGACCACATAGCAAATTAACGGTAAGAGAGGCATGGCTACAAATAGTTTAGCTGAAGCCATCATCAACAGAGACGCACCGGCAATCCAAAATACAGAAGCAAATGGTCAGACTCTAATTTAATATTACTATAACAAACTTAGTTTTTTTTCTTCAGTGGATTAACTTGCACGGACAAATTGTTCACCTTAGGTATTACAATGTGCGCTAGCAAAATAAACACTATAAAAACAAGCTCATTGATAGGGCCAGAGTGGGATCTGGACAAATCAGCAGGTCTCAGCAATATTTATGTGCGAACAAACTCAATGATGACACAAAGAAGTGGCCTAGTCAAAGTCCTGACCTGAACCCAATACCTTAAATTCTATTTGAAATCAAAATGAACAGTGTTTTATTTGCTAGCGCACATAGTTATTCTTTAGGTACTCTACTAGAAGTGGCGTTCCTTTTCTGATGGTGTCAGCTTGATGGCACTAGCCACAATTTTCTTAGCCACACCCCTTTTAGCATTAGTTTGCTATAAGGGAATGATGTACAAAAAGAAAGCTGTGGCTCTTAAGGGTATGTGTTGCATAACAACGTATTAAAAACATTTTTTTATTTTTGTATTTTGGGTACAGATGATATCCTGTCAAAACTATCCGCTCATACGGGTTTACAAAGATAACAAAACACATTAGGTATTTCACAAAATGTAGGAGTTTTCATCAAATTAACTTTTATAATTAACATTATAACTTTTTCAAAAATTATTAATTTAAAAAAATGCATTTTTATGCCACAAACACTGATATCATTTACACAAAAGGCCAAACACATTTTAAAGGTCATCAGTTTTTAGTTTTAAAAGGTGACATATTAATGTCTCTTAAGACTTTAAACCCGAGACTATCAATGAGAAGTTAACGCATGAAAAACTTCCAATGTGGCTGAACTAAAGCAGTTATGCAAAGAAGATTAGGCAAACTTTCCACCACAGCTCTGCGAAAGACTGATATTCTGTTATCAGAAGCTTTTGGTTGCAGTTATTGTGCTGCTAAAGGTGGCACAACCAGATTTAAGGTTTAAGAGGGGCAATTACTTTTCACATGTGCGATAAGTATTGAATAATGGCGTATGGATGTTTAAACTGCATTATGTGTTTGCCTTTGATATGCGTTATCAGAAGCTTTGGTTGCAGTTATTAAGGTGGCACAACCTGATTTTAGGTTTAAGGGGGTGCAATTACTTTTTCACAACAATGATAGGTGTTGGAAAAAGTTTCAATTGCATTGAATTCAATTTTGTGGACATCTAAAGCAAATTAATGTGAGATATTTGCAAAAATGGGGGAAAAAATAGGATGGGGGCAAATACATTTTCACAGCACAGCATGTCTGTGTGTGTTCACCATATAGCTACAGTACACAACAGCTCTGAAATCACAGAAACGGTTCGATCCGTTGAGATTTGTAGTCAGAAAACGTTGCTCATTTATTGAAAATGCAGAGAGTTATGAGTGCTGACAGCAGATTGGGACCAAACGGGGCGAGACTTGGGACCTGAATGTTCTGTACAAGCAACCCTGTAGGAATTTCTTCACCTCGGGCTGACTTTTCCACATGTGCATATTTAGATGTTAGTTCTTCATTTAGGCCTAATTTATGACTTAGATCTCTCGGAGGAGACTTGGTGACAATAATCAGACCCGACTAGAACCGTCTGACAGTCTTTGAAACAGATGCTGATCCATAATTGATTCACAGAAGAAAAAAAACAACACAAAAATACGTATTCTTGCACTGTCATAATGTGCAAATATACAACCAAGTCAAAGAGGGCAGGTGATGTATGTTCTAAATTGATGGCGAGATGAAAAGTGTGAGGGCTAATTTTACAGTGTCACAAATTATAAACCATGACCTGTCTAAAAGGAGCCATCCAAGGACAAATGAGAAAAATAAAAGCGAACGACATTCAGAAAAAAAATTTGATCACTTGTGCCATTCACAATAGCGGCCAATGGTTATAAAAAAGCTGAAAAATGGCTGATGCATATTTAAAAAGGAAGCAGTAAGATCATAGATCAATTACTCGATCACAATGCAAATGCTTTTCAATGACATTAACAAGTCTGTAGCTCATAATGCGGGACTTTGAGGACATGGGATAAAGGCTCTAGCCAACTAAGTGGCAGATTCATTGAGTTACAGTCAGAGAGGATAGCAAAGGGCATGTGTAAAATCAAATGTGCACTTCAACACAGATCTTAATCTTAATATCTTGATAAGTGACTAGCCTGTGAAAAAAAACCACACTCATTTGTAAAGATGCAATTAGCTCTAATAAGCTAGAGGACAGTAATGAGCAATTGTAAAAACTGTAATAGCCTGTAGCGCTTTACCTATGGCTTTCATATTTTATAATTTTAGCAAGTAATATGCTACATTGTGACATTAGGGTTAGTGTAAGTATCGCAAGTAATTTTTGATTAACCTAAACAAGTCTTTCAACGGTTAAAGAGCCCCAATTAAAAATTTTCATATTTTGTCTTTGGGGGTCACAACAACAGTCTGATATGCACGCAAGGCCAAGAAAACACATTCATTGTCTTATAATATGCATTTTGTTTACCTAATTAACCCAGTGACTCCCATATGAATCCTTCAGTGATTCATTTGTTCCAATAGCCCTCCTTAGCGCGATGCTAATTTGTGCTCATTGGTCCGATTACCCAGTCTATTGCAATTGGTTGACTGCGTTCAGCGTGAGACAGAGAGAAATGCCACTACAGCTCATCAACAACTTTGAGATAATCAGAGTGCACAGTGTATGTGTGAGCCCAATGCAGGAGTGCATTAAAGAAGTGCAGTTAAACAGCAGCATATTGCTCTATTCTTAACCATGACACACATTCAGTATTAATCCACACAGTGGCAAAAGCTGAACTATTTTGAAACTTGACCACCAGACGTGTGTAGGAACAGCTGACGGTGGCCATAGCAACAACAAATGAAAGTGGATCACGAGCTCACAAATGCATTTAAATCCGTAAACAAAGCGGCACGCGTCATGTTTTCAACGTGGCTTTAGATGGGATATGAGAATATAAAGACACCAGATACAGTAGAGGCCGCGTGGAGCGGTTCCTAGTAACAAAACACAATTAAATACATCATTTGCAAGCTAGAGAAAACAAGGAGGCAACAATTTTAATTTGCATTTCCTTGCACTTGTGAAACTGGTCTATGAACTGTGAACTTTAAAGTTCCTGTCAAGCTCTGACAAAGTCCCATACATCAATAGTCTTTTCTGATCCTTTCTTTAACAAATGGTAGATGAATGCCCTGTTTTAAGCGTATATATTGCTGAAGCACTCGTTAGAAAAATGCCAGGAACACAGCACAAGGCTGGGGCTGTAATGCTGAGGTATTTTTGCAAACATAAACCACTGACTCTTCACAGCCTCATCTTTGGGTAGGGAAAATAACACTAACTTTCTCACACTAACCTCACACTTCAGAGCACAGTATCTTAGTGGCATGATTAAACCGGGATCTGCTATAGTGTTTGCCTTCCTCTTTTTCTTTCTGCAGTGTTTGTGGGCGGGGTCGGGGGTTTCAATTTTCCCGGGTCTGCGCGCGCAACAAACAGGCAGGGCTTAAATTCTGTATCAACATCACGCCGGCACGGCTAAAGACTCTTTTATAGAGGAGTCATGGAAGGTCATTTTCAAAAACTCATAATAGGGGCTCTTTAACTATGTTTTCAGTTATTTCCCCTTGTTTACACCTGATATTAATAATTGTTTTTATCAATCTGATCACAAGTGCAGAATGCTAAATTCAGATGTACCAAAATAAAAGACATTCATACTTCCTTATGCTGTGCTAAAACACACAGATTGCGAACGTGGTTATTTTTCATTCACAACTTTTCATTCGCTGCTTTTCTACTTGCTCATAAGTGGCATAACTTGGGTTTATTCAATGGTACTAGTGTATTTAATTGAGTGCTCCTAGAGAAGTGATGCAGAGTGGGATGAAATAATGATCCCAATTAAATCTAAACACAAGAGGTCACAAGAGACACGTCTTGTCTTGGATGGCAACTGTTCATTGGACCATTAGTCATGTTTCCATCGAAAGATGCGAATTTGAATTAAGTCCTGAACTGGAATATTGCATAAAGAATTTGCAAATGAAGCACCCATCATTGTCATCAAACTAAGTTTCCATTAGTCAATGAGGACAAAATCTACACTTCCTGATAAATTGGCACCAGATATCACAAAGAAAAATGGAATTTGCTGACGTAAAAGATGATGTGAGTCCTTTTTATATTATAAATGACCTCAGAAGATGAAGCGCAATGAATCTGCGGTGGCTTTTGGACGCTTTTTGGGAGCGCAAATGCTCAAAACAGTTCGGGAGGTAATAATACCGAACCACTGTGATGACAGACTTTGGCTGAGAGATTTTATAATAGCCAAAACAAAAATTTCCGATTTCCACAATGTCTTCAATATGCTATTTTGTCGCATGATCTGTTTAAAGAGTCACATGACTTATTTGATTTGTATGGTGGAATATATTCAGTAAATGGGTTTATATCATAATTTATGTGCTTTTCTTTCTTATCGCACAATAATATTATCCTACTAAGTACATTTGTATGCTCATTTTCAAAATTGATAAGCAGCTTGGGGTTTTCCATTAAGCATTTTTATGCAATAATCCAAACTGTGCATAAAAATGGGTGGATGGAAACATAGCTTGTGCTGAACATGTTGTTGACGCTTAATCATGTTGTCTTTAAGTAGGTAAAACTAAAGGTTCAGGTCATATATCTGACTGCTTGTGTTTAATGACAAAACTATAGGCATATGAAGTAAACTTAATAATAATAATAATAATAATAATAGTAGTAATAATAATAATAATAATAATAATAATAATAATAAGGGGCGCCACGGTGGCGTAGTGAGTAGCACGTTCGCCTCACAGCAAGAAGGTCGCTGGTTCGATCCCCGGCTAGGCCAGTTGGCATTTCTTTGTGGAGTTTGCATGTTCTCCCCGTGGTTGCGTGGGTTTCCTCCGGGTGCTCCGATTTCCCCCACAGTCCAAAGACATGCGGTACAGGTGAATTGGGTAAGCTAAAATTGTCCATAGTGTATGTGTGTGAATGAGAATGTATGAATGTGTTTCCCAGAGATGGGTTGTGGCTGGAAGGGCATCCGCTGCGTAAAACAAATGCTGGATAAGTTGGCGGTTCAATCCGCTGTGGTGACCCCGGATTAATAAAGGGACTAAGCCGAAAAGAAAATGAATGAATGAATGAATTAATAATAATAATA
>CAIGQQ010004613.1:1426061-1445095 GCA_903798035.1 Danio albolineatus | reverse complement strand
TATATATATATATATATATATATATATATATATATATATATATATATTGTGTGTCAATATATTCAAATTGGGATACAGAAGGTGCAGTGTATATTTTGCTTGCATTTGTGACTTAATAATGGCACTGTAATCATATGGCAGAATGTGTTGTGGTATCTGCAAATATATCACTGGTATAGAAAATCTATATTGTGTTGCATCATGATAAGACATCCAATTTGCACCCCAGTATTTACCACTGTGACGTGCTATCTATCTACCATAAGGCACAGCAAAATAAAAAGGAAAGGGGTCACAAGGGACACATTTCATCACATGTTAATACCAGGAGAACTGGTAATGTGTCTCGGTTGACCACTTGTGCTCAGATCACTGAAAACCCATGAGCCGTAGATCGTTCCAATCCCACATTATCTGGAATGGGAAAGAGTAACTATGATCAATGGGAAGAATTAAAAACAAATCTCAGTAATTCTGGAAAAAACGGACGCAAGAGTACTCGGAAAAATCCAATCATACAAAAGGAAATATGTTGCACTGTGAACAAATTAAAGAAAGCAAATCAAATTATCCCTCTTTAACCCTGATTAAACATCCTGCTTTGAATAAAATTTTTTTTAAAAACATTCAACCGTGGTTCATAAGAGGCTGAAAAAAAATATTCCTAAGCTCATGTCTGTTGTTGAGTTTAAAGAAACACTTTTCTTTTTTAGAAATAGGGTCATTTTACATGTTGCCTAGAGTTAAACAATTGAGTTTTACCATTATTTTATGCATCCAGCCAATCTCTGGGTCTGATGGGAACACTTTTAGCTTAGCTTAGCATAAATAACTAAATCAGATTAGACCATTAGCATCTCGCTCAAATTTCCAAAAAAAAGTGTTTCGATAATTTTCTTATTTAAACTCTTGTGTATTATTATGGACTCCTATGTAGTTACATCGTGTACTGAGACCAGCAAAAAATTAAATGTTGCTTTTTTCTAGCCTGATATGGCAAGTAACTATACTCTCATTCTGGCGTAATAATCAAGGAACTTTGTTACCATACCATGACTGCAGCAGGTGCAATGTTATCACTGGTAGGTAACTAGTATGGAACTTTGCTGCAATACAATAATCTTACGCAGTTCCAGAAAATAGTTCTCAGCTAGGTAACAATGCTGTGTAATGTCTTAGTTCCTGACGCAGACATGGTTCTTTAGCAAAGTTCATTTTATTATTAATAAATGAGAGTATAGTTCCTAAACATATCAGCCTACAAAATAATGTAGCAACCTTTTATTTTATGTCGCAATGTAACTAAAGAATCAAAAAGCTTTAAATAGAAAAAAATAATATATATTTTTTAAATGAGATGCTAATGGTCTAATCTAAATAAATTATTTATGCTTAGCTAAGCTAAAAGTGTTCCCACCAGACCCAAAGATCGGCTGAATGGACTCAAAAATAGTAAAAATCAACTCTACATTCTCAGAAATAAATGTGCAAAACTATGTGTCATTGGGGTACTTTTTTACAACCTGTCATACTTTTGTTTCTTTAAGATACTACGAGGTAAACATTTTTTTTGGTAAAAGGTACAGAGACCTGTGTGGTACAAAAGTATCTTTTAAAAAAGTATCGAGCCAGTTTTTGTACATTTATTTCTGACAGTGTAGGGGACTTGTAAAATTACCCTATTTAAAAAAAAAAAAAGTGTTCCTTTAAACATTTGACTTGACTTGAATACAAATTGCCACAAAGCGTATCTCAAACCCATAAGATAATAACTCAGTAAAGCTTAATGCTCACTTTAATCCATTTTCCTGCAAAGCGAATGACGTATATGTTCTTTTGCCAAAGGTGGATGCAAAAATAAACGCATAATCGCAACCCCTTTCCGGTTCTAGATGCTGTAAATAAGACTTATACAAGTGTTTCTGAGGTAAAAAAAAAAAAAAGAGGAAGCTGGGTAATTCTTTACGTTAATGATAGAAGTGAGGCGTCGTCAGCTCATCAGTCTTGGCGTGCCAATCCATGTCATGAAGGCCCAAACAAATCCCAACGACTAGGTTCAGAGCGATGCATAACATTTGAATAGCAGCATTAGTCTAATTTATGCGAACGTATAACTGTCATAGAAGACATATAGCATGTGATTTATGCCACAATCTGTATTCTATGCCTCTTTTGAATGAGACAGGTTTCTTTGACATTCAAAAAATGAAAAAAGCGAATGGTGTGTGTGCATTTTAAAGAACTATTTTGATTTATTTCAATATTTAGTGTGTAAATGAAGGTTATTAATGAGTATGGCAAGCCATTGTAATCTTGAAATGCACTACTATCTATGTTCCTGCTACTAGTACTTTTTGTAGCTACTACAGGTATCGCAGAAGAAAGTGAACAGCGGATGGGGAGGAGGGCGGCTGAGAAAGGGGATCTGTAAAAAGAGCTGTCGGATCAGATTTCAAAGGTGCTGGATACAGATCCGGCGTGTTCCGGCGCAAATTAAGCCCTGCCTATACCAATTAAAATGATACAAATATTTATTACATAGTGCATATTCATTGCATACTTTGTACTAGCTATTATATATTACATTTAATTATCAGTTAGATTTATGTATCAATTAACTTAAGTAAATTCTTCTAATTCTAGGGCAAATTAGAAACAAAAATGCACTTGGCCGTAAAAATTATCTAAATTCAGACTAAATTATACAGATTTTTACAAATCTGAGCCGTAAAACAACCACATCTTCCTGACAGTGATCAAGTTGAGAGGCGTCCTTTTTCCAGTGTTACCATGACAGCACAGTGGCGCTATTGCAAGCAGCGGAAACAAGAAGAGAAGGAGAATAACTAGTCCTCTCAGAGCATTATTTGAGCAGACTTTTCTAGTGTGGACGTGCAGTTAGTGAGCAGATAACTATATGTGGACATGAGCGAAAAATTTTACTTTTTTTTTTTTTTTACTTTGACCTGGCGCACATGCAACCTTGGCAAGCAAGCTCTGCTGCTATTGTGTTTTGATTGATGTAGTAACAAACCGTCCTTATGACGCAAGCCATTGAAATGAATGGGTTTTATAGCGCAGCACTTTCTGCATCCAATGTGAAAGTAATAACAGTGATAAAGCTGGAGAGAGAGTGAAACTAGCGCGCTGAACACTGTGGTGCAGCATATCCTTTTTTTTTCAGTTCATATTTTTAGCTGATTATTTAAGTCTGACAAAAATTCTGTGAGCCCCTACTAATAAATGTGCAAAATAAAACTACTAGACACTAGAAAGTACTAGAATTAAATAAAAGTTAGTGTCAAATCAATCCAAAGTCAAAACTATGACAAACTATTCAAAAAACATTTAATAAAAAAAACACACAAATCAACAGTAAGAAATTAACATAAATTTGACATAAAATTGACATAAAATAACAATTAACAAATATAAATAGTTGTTTTCAAAATTCATAGACAGAATAATCTAACCTGCAGCTGTTTAGAAAAACACAAGTAGACACACTTTTACACACAAACACATCAATCAAGTGGATACTTGTATACAAAAGCATATTTTCTATATGAACATAAAAAGTGTTCTAACTTTACTTAATCAATGTGAAGAACATTGTCTCAATTCTTCATATTTTTACTTGCATCCATTGCATTTGTATGGTTTTGGATTCAGTCTTTATTTAAACAATTATTTTATTTTTATATAATGTTAATGGAAGCTGTGCAAACACTAAGCTTTTGGTCTTAGTGTTTTTTATTTTATTTTATTTTTTAGCTCTATTAAACTAGCATTACTGAAACAAACTAATTACATAAAAACTAAACTAAATCTAACAAAACCATGAAAGAACTAAAACTAAACTGAAATGCACAGCAAGTTTGAAAATAGTATTGAAATAAAAACAAATTAAAATTGCAAGACTCTAACATTGAGTTAAATCACTTATAATGAAAAAGGTAGTAGCAGCAGCATGAAAACAGATAGCACTGTGTTACATTTATAGATTGACTGTTAAAACAGCTTGCCATATTATGAAAGCGTGTCCTCAATATGGCTTCAGCGGTGAGGATAAACAAAATAATGAAAGCTTCACAAGGCTGTTGGTGAAGCATCTCCTTTTGAAGGAAATCTCTCTTTCTCAAAAGCTTCTCTTTTACAAATTGTAGGAGAAAGTTGAGACGTGTTAGCTATTCTGTGCGTAGCTGTCTTTGTGACGGGTAATCCATTTGTTTATAATTGCGTGTTCGGTTTTGACAGGGCTAAATTAATTACTGTTTGATCTGAATGTGGGACATAATTAGAACCCTCTTAAAGCGGCAGCCAACCCTCACATCCCTTCTGCCAAAACGGATCATCCCGCACCGTAATTAAACTTCAGCTCATCTGTCAGAGAGTCCAGCTTTTCTTTACTGGAAGAAAAGAAGCAGCAGGTACAAAATGCTGCATTCACGGCAGAGCTTCAACTAGACACAATGGTTTGTTTTTGCTTGGAAATGCTTCAGTGGACAACATTGAATACATATTTTGGAGGGAAATAAACAACTTTATGGAGATGGAGATGTGATTTTTACGTTGTAACTATTGACTTTTAAGCTATTAGTTGCATAGCTTCTCACAATTACAGCTTCACATCTTTATAGAGCTATTATGGGGTTTTGAAAATTAGCTTCCATGTAGTGTGTAACACAGCACTGAGTGAATGAAAACATCCAGTTAAGGTTTATATCTGAAAGCGCACTGTGTTTAAAACTATTGATAGTTTAGCGAAATAGTTGAATCTGAGTCTAATGAATCGAGTTGGGTTCGGATCTTTTGCTTGATCGCATCGATGTCGACAAAGTACATCACCAAATATGTAGCTCCAGTTCTTGTAAAATGTGAATACGATTTCCCTTCAGACATTAGCAAAGGCACAGAGGATCACAGGATTGATCATGACGCAAAGATGACAATCACTGACAGATGGAGATTCGGCTGTGGGGAATAAAGGGTTAAAGTTAATTTTCACAACAATACCACAGTATAGCCAACCTAGTGCTGTGTTTGCTCCTGTCATTTTTCCTATGATTGATACAAAAACCTACACTGCAACGCGGGATTTGCTGGCTGTTTGCTATTGAAGGAGCAGCAGAGACTATGGGACTTTGTCAGGGACTGTTGCAGTTCAAATGGAGCAGTTTCTTCTTCCTCCGGATCAGAACATGTAGGTGTAATAAAACTGTGCAAAATATTTGTGTTGAATTTGTGTGTTAGAAGTTGTAATCGCTCCGTGCGGCTTGTAATCACATAATACAGATTATTGTTTGTACTGTATCTCTCTGGTTAAATCTATATGAAGTTGTTTACATATCGCGTCCAAAACCACGTTAAAAACATGACGCGTGCTTCTTCCTTTACCGATTTAAATGCGTTTCTGAACTCGTGATCCTCTGCTGTTTGCTTTTGCTATGGCCACCTTCAACTGTTCCTCACACTGGTTGATTTTCAAAACAGTTCAACTTTTGCCACTGTGTGGATTAATACTGAATGTGTGTCGTTATTACTTAGGGTTAGGGTTAAGAGTTGAGTAAAATGCTGGTGTTTAACTGCATTGCATTATTGGATTCCTGTATTGGGCCCTCACGTACTTTTGGCTACTTCATACTGTAGCCGTGGTCTGCATTTCTCTCGGTCTCGTACTGAACGCAGTCGACCAATCACAACAGGCTGGGTCATTGGTCAAATCAGCGCAGATTAGCTTCGTGCTAAGGAGGGGTTTGGGATCAAATGATTCGCTGAACGAATCATATAGGAGTCGCTGGGATAATTAGGTAAAAATAAATGCAGATTATAAGAAAATAAAAGTGTTTTTTGACCATACATGCTTATCATCCTGCTGTTGGAGACTCCTAAAATCAAAATATGACCTTTTATAATGCCAAATAGGGGCTCTTTAAGTTTTGACTTCATATTTTAAAAAGTGGTGTTTTTTGACACATTTAAAATGTATTATTCTTATTATTAGCAACACATTTTTCCAAAATTCACAAGTTGCCAAAGAGTTGCAAATCTATCTGGCAACTTGTGTATTTTGGAAGAATAATATGTCGCAAATGTGTCAAAATAAAATAAATTATTAAATATGAAGTCCCTTATGTCTTTACATTTTGACCTAATGATTGCATTTTTTGACATATTTGAAACATATTCTGTCAAAATCCACAAGTTGCCAGATTTTTGCAATTATCTGGCAACAAATTATTCTTCCAAAACTCACACGTTGCCAGACTGTTGCAAAACTATCTGGCAACTTGTGGAATTTGCCAGAATATGTTGCAAATGTCAAAATATATATACACACAATAGTTTTGTCTGGTTCTTTAATTTTGATTGGCTGATAGCCGCACGATATTCTGCAATAGCATCGCTCTTAATACTTCTTTGTGTATTACTCAGCCCACACAGGAGTGACAGCAGATCAAGAAACTCACAACAGTTTAACAAATATCACAGCTGTTGGACAACAATGTACTTTTGAGGCTTTTTTAGGTGAGAATGTAGTTGTTTTTATTGCAACTATGCTTTTTATTTTTAAGGATAGTGCCTATTTTAAATATTTATGATTTCGGATATTCAGGGTGTCGGCGGCCATCAGACTGTCATTGAGCAGAGCAAAGGGGGATGACGTTCAACCACAAGAAGGTGACATAGACCGCATAATGGGTTCTTTGGGGAGGAAAAAATCTCTCTCTTTTTTGTATGTTGTGGTGCTATATTTACCATACCATAGTAATCTGCTAGTGTTTGCTTTGTTTTGGCTTTTTTGGGGGTTCGTTATTGTGATCTCTCGATTCGCTTAAAATGTCAGCAAAATCACCTTTTATCAGTACATTAGACATTACGCTACATAATCATTCAAATACTAGCTCTAAAGTGACTTTGGTGATGTAGCGGTTTCTGCTGTTCTGACAGTCAGCTGCAGATGTAGAGGAATGGCGGAAGAAAGTAGTTCCTAATACAAATCGATTTTGAGACTCTCTATGTTTGATTTGCTTTTTTAAATATATGATTATGTCATCGAACTGTTGTATAAATATGCAGCCATATAAAAAAAAATAAGGACTGTACATGTTTGGACACTAAATAATTGAAAACCATTACATTTTAATTATATATTAGACATATTACATTGGGAAAACCTCAATCTTGGGGATTGATGATACTTCATCTTGATACACCTAAGAAAATAAATAAATAAAAGAAATTGCACTGCACTGTAAAAGCTGTCACATTTAAGTAAACGGGAACAATATTTCTCATGGTTTCTGGTCAGTAGGCTTTTGGAAGCAAACAGCTTATGGGAAACCATGCAAGACGTTTCCCTCAAGCGTGCCTTGAGAGTGAATCTGTGCCGCCACGCAGACGGGCAACTATCGAAAACGCCCACTTCCACCAACATACAATGTTCTGGACACGTCAAAGCAAACTTGCGGATCCAAGAAAGTCCCTCGAGTGATTGGCTGAGTGATCAGATCTGTTTCACTTGAGATCCTCACATCTTTCTTCTGTAATTAGTAGCCTTGTCCTAATCACTGTTTTTCAGATACAGATAATTATTATCATGCACTATTAAAAAATAAAGCTTCCAAAAGGGGTTTTAAAAGCAATGCCACTAAAGAACCATTTTGGTTGATATTATATATATATGGCAGCAACTCAATGCATTTAGGCATGTAGACATGATTGAGACGATCTGCTGCAATTCAAACTGAGCGTCAGAATGTAGAAGAAAGGGGATTTAAGTGACTTTGCACGTGACATGGTTGTTGGTGCCAGACGGGCTGGTCTGAGTGTTTCAGAAACTGCTGATCTTCTGGGATTTTCATGAACAACCATCTCTAGGGTTGTCAGAAAATGGTCCGAAAAGAGAAAATATCCAGGGAGCAGCAGTACTGTGGGTGCAAATGCCCTGTTGATGCCAGAGGTCAGAGGAGAATGGCCAGACTGGTTCCAGCTGATAGAAAGGCAACAGTACCTCAAATAACCACTCATTACAACCAAGGTATGCAGAAGAGCATCTCTAAACGCACAACACATCAAACCTTGAGGCTGATGGGCTCAAAGAAAGTGGACAGATAGTTCAAAAGTCAGCAGAAAGGTTCCATGTGTGTTAAAGGTTCCTTCAGGAACTATAGTGTAAAATGGGGAGATCACAAAAGGGTGCAGGAGATTTACAGCTCAAAATTTTGGTTTTCTTTCTTTGCCCTGTCTTAAAACCTTTATGTCAGAAATGTCTTTGGTAAGTGTTTTGATCCAGCTTACAGGAGAATAAACATGGTTAGTTGATGTTTCGGCGGTCTCTACAACAGAAAATCCCCAACGCACTTCTTGAAATAAGGTTACAAGATCTGCCATTCTTTGTCTGAACATGAAGGCTGTGTTGTGGCTCAATGCTGACTCAATTTATTTCCCTTTCAATGTGATTCAAACCTTCTTTACTCCACATCAGGTAGATTTTAATTTTTTTTTATCCTTTTCAATGACCTATTTTGACAAAAAGTTTTTAAAAAAAAAGTGATTTTTTTTGCATGAAAAAAATGGCATAGAGTTAATTACAGTCTTCTCCACTCAGCTGCTTCAATGTGTATTCATTGCAATGAGCAGACTGAAGAGCAGCATGGAGATTATTCATGGATTCTGTGATTTACAAAAAATAAGCCAGTCAAGTCTGGAGCCACATGAGGGTGAGTAAACCATGACAGAGCATTTGCATGAATGTGTTTGAGTAATATCTATATTGCTACAAAGTACGTAGAAGCCATCCCAAATTATAATACGTCATAACAAATAAACAAGTAATGAAATAATTAAATTAATTAAATAAACAAACAGGGCGCCACGGTGGCGTAGTGAGTAGCACGTTCGCCTCACAGCAAGAAGGTCGCTGGTTCGATCCCCGGCTAGGCCAGTTGGCATTTCTGTGTGGAGTTTGCATGTTCTCCCCGTGGTTGCGTGGGTTTCCTCCGGGTGCTCCGGTTTCCCCCACAGTCCAAAGATATGCGGTACAGGTGAATTGGGTAAGCTAAATTGTCCATAGTGTATGTGTGTGAATGAGAATGTATGGATGTGTTTCCCAGAGATGGGTTGTGGCTGGAAGGGCATCCGCTGCGTAAAACAAATGCTGGATAAGTTGGCGGTTCAATCCGCTGTGGTGACCCCAGATTAATAAAGGGACTAAGCCGAAAAGAAAATGAATGAATGAATGAATAAACAAACAAAACACAGCAGGATAAAATAAAATAAAACAAAATTATGCTAAAACAAATCAGGCAAAAGAACAAAGCAGGCTAAAACCAATGCTAAACAAATAAAAATAAAACAAATCAGCTGTTTTTAGGTAAATTAATTTTACAACCAAGAAAAAAGGAGAAATAAAGTTGAAAATAGTGATTTTGTCTAAAAATGATCCATGCCCACACTGTTGTTTTCAATTCTCTATGTCATCTACACTAAAATGACTTTGTTCACTACTGCATATTAGGGATGCTCAAAACAACTGAATAACCGTTAACTGAAATGGTGCGTTTTTTAACCGTTTAATAGTAACAGTTAAAGTATTAAAATATATTATCATCTTTTGAATAGTTTACTCATGGCCGCGTTGCATGTTGTGTGCTCGCAGTTGAAATAAATGCCAACTCTAAGCGGAAAAAGCATGTTACGTCAGTCGTGTCTTTTTTCATTCTTCAATCAAATGAAAGTAGAAGTGGTATTTTCGTTGAGGTGACAGCAGTGTTTGTGTTGTCGAGACAACTACGGACTTTTAAAGATAGAAGAGAAACTAGCTGTTGCTGTTATCCAGAGCTGTATTACTTTATAAAGTGTGTCGCTCGTGCACAATATGTAGCTGATTCAGTCGTTTCCTAGTGACATAAAAAAAGACCACCGCTTCTTTTGTCTTGTCAACAAAAAAGGCAGTGTGGTGCGTCTCGCATTTTTGGAATGGAAATACTTTAAAAAAATACTTTACTATACTTTACAGTAAGTCAACATTTGAGCCTTGTCATTGTCTTTCATCACAGGCAACGCTTCATACCTGAAGCGCGAGTGAGAGAGGAAATATAAGCACACAAGCTCTAAGGTAAAATCAGATGATCAAGACATAATCTTTAATCTTTAATGACTTACATTAAAAATGTTGACAGAGGCAGTGCCACGGTGGGGTAGTGAGTAGCACGTTCGCATCACAGCAAGAAGGTCGCTGGTTCGAGTCCCGGCTGGGTCAGTTGGCATTTCTGTGTGGAGTTTGCATGTTCTCCCCGTGGTTGCGAGGGTTTCCTCCAGGTGCTTCGGTTTCCCCCACAAGTCCAAAGACATGTGGTATAGGTGAATTGGGTGAGCTAAATTGTCCGTAGTGTATGAGTGTGTATGGATGTTTCCCAGAAATGGATTGCAGCTGGAAGGGCATCCGCTATGTAAAACAAATGCTAAGTTAGCGGTTCATTCCGCTGTGGCGACCCCAGATTAATAAAGGGACTAAGCCGAAAAGAAAATTTATGAATGTTGACAGAGGCTTGTGATATAAGAATTAGAACGGAGCATTAATTAAAGAGCACCTATTATCAGTGGTGTAAAGTAACTAATTACAAATACTCAAATTACAGTAATTAAGTAGTTTTTCTCAGAAATTATAATTTATGAAGTCGTTTTATAAATGTGTACTTTTACTCTCCTATGAGTACATTTTTAGTGCAGTATCTGTACTTTTACTCCACTACTTTCCTTCAACCTGCAGTCACTACTTTTTTCTTGTCTATCGGGATTAGAAAAATCAGTCCTGTGATCCTATTCAATCAAATCACACATAGAAGGTAAATAGCTTCATAATGAACTACCTCATAAGATGGGCGATTTATAATTGACCCTTCGCTAAGCTCGCCCCCCTTAGTTACTGTCACTACGCCTGTCAAACTTTTGTGCCTGGCACGTCTATTACAACATGTATGCGCCGGTGTCAGACATTGCCAGGGATATTATTAGTCATTTTTGGAGAACATGTGAGATATCTGAGATAGCCAGACAAAAAAGGACTGCAGTATGAAGTACAGGGGTATATTTACGACATAATATGCAACCGATTAGAAAATAATTTAATCAAAATTGAAGCTAGGTTAGCTCAGCCGCCTCATACGCTGACCATTCAACAGCAACTAATTAAACCGTGATTTCTCTTTTTCTTTTTAGCCAAAAAACTTGATAGATTGACTACTATGGTAAGAGCTTAAATGGAGCAGTGCTCATAATATCGAGCAAAAAAAAAGAAAAAGACAGCTGTGAAACATAACCTGCTTTGTATTGTTGTAGGAAACAAAGTTTAGATCTTTTTAGAGTAAGAGGTGTGTGAGTTATTGCCGTCTATCACTGAATGTGTCAGGAATATCGAAAACCAAACTCCGCTCCTTTAGCGCCCCTTACAGAGCTTGATCCACGCTGGCATTTCCCCCTCTGGGTTTTAGATTTTGAAAAGCGAAAAAAAATTCCACCACCCTGTCCAAACTTTTAGGATACCGGGTATCAGATTTGCACAATCCATATGCACAATGCTTTGGCTTGTTTCCCTCACTCAAAAGCTTGACAGAACTCCTGCGCGTAGCTACAGTTGCTAAGCCACGACTGGTGTGTGGCAGTTTTTGGGTGTGGTTTAGCGAAGGGTCAATTGCAGCCAACTGTTTGGAAGCATTGCACACGTCCACGAAGATGTCCAAAATCTTTACATGCATTGACCCAGAGACTGTTTAGATGCATGTCACTGATGAGAAGATGACAGATGTTTACTGTCTGATGACCAAAATGGCCCTAAAAAGCCAGCAGGCACAAGATGTCAACATGACGTCTGATTGACGTTGTATCCTAATGTCATAGGGATGTTGCATTTTGTTTGGAAATGAAAATCAGCTTGACGTCAGAAACCAATGTCAGGCCGATGTCAATGTCCAATGTCCAACCTAAAACCAACATCTAATGATGTTACAGCTTGACGTTGTGTGAACGTTACCACTATGATGTCTTTCAGATGTTGGATTTTGGTTGCCATATCTGAATAAATGTCAGTATTTGAAAGTATTTTCAATATGATGGTGGTTTAAGATGTCGGCTCGACGTTGGATTTTGGTCACTTTCCAACACAATTTAAAATCAACCAAATATCAACGTCGCTATTGGACAACAAAATAAGATCATCCTTAGACGCTGGATAGACATTGAATTTTGGTCACCTGACATCACAACTAAAATCTAACCTATTATAAATGTCTTATAACGTTGTGTGCTTGCTGGGCAATAACTCGTTGCATGTTACGTTTACACACACATGTACAAATTATATGCAAACGCATCAGCTTTTAACAACGTAATACTACTCACTACTCTTGAGTACTTTTGAAAGGGCTACTTTTTACTCATACTTTGAGTAATATTTACAGCAGATACTTTTACTCTACTCGCACTACATTTTTAGGCAAGTAATGGTACTTTTACTTGAGTATGATTTTTCAGCACTCTTTCCACCACTGCCTATTATACATTAAAATGGGTCATATTTTGGTTTTTGGGGTCTCCAACAGCAAGCTAATATGCATGCATGGTCAAAAAATACTTTCATTGTCTTATAATTTGCATTTATTTTTACCTAATTATCCCAGCGACTCCTGAATGAATCATTCAGCGATTCATTTGTTCCAAAACCCCTCCTTAGCACGATGCTAAACTGCGCTGATTGGACCGATGATCCAGTCTGTTGCGATTGGTCGACATCATTCAGCGCGAGAGATGCCCACCACGGCTTATCAATATTGAAGTAGTCATAGTGTGTGCGTGAGCATATCTGCCAACACTCGTTTTTCCTTGGAGTCGCCCGTATTTCAGACACCTCATCCCCAAAACTAACATCCCCGGTCTCCCAGCATATTAGTCTATTCTTACCCAGAAGTAAAAACAGCGACACACATGTGGTATTAATGCACACAGCGGCAAAATCTGAACTATTATGAAACAGGATCGCCGCACGTGTGTAGGAGAGCTGATGTAGCTATAGCAACGACAAACAGCAGAGGAACACGAGCTCACAAACGCGTTTTAATCCGTAAACAAAGCAACACGCAACGCGTTTACAACGTGTTTTTTGATGCAATATGAGAATACAAGTTAACTAGATACACTGCAAGCGGTTAAAAGTAACAAAACACAATTAAATGCATCATTTACAAGCTAGAGAAAACAATGAGGCAACCGTTTTAATCGCACTTACTCACACTTGGACCAGATTCACCGTCAGGCCACCGGGAAATGTTCTAAAATAATTGCAAAAACGAGCGCACTTCCACTAAAACTTGTCCAGACGAATCAAGTCCAAATCAGAAAAAAACACAAATGCCAAACCAAACACGAACAAAGTATACTAATTTTTTATTTATTTTTTTAAAGCAAAATGACAAAAACAAAGCTGGGCAAAACCAAACAAATAGATGAAAACAAACAAGCCAAAGCAAAGCAGATAAATAAATAAACAAAATTAAACAAAACCAATGTGAAAAAATCTAGGTATTAAAATAAATAGATAAAAACAGACCACAAGAAACATTAAATCAAAACCAACCCAAAACAAAACAAGCCACAAAAAAAATATTAAATTAAAACACGCTCTTTAAATCATCACTATTTAGAGCCTATGAAAAGTCCAAGCATATGGAGAGGAGAGTGTAGCCTACAGGTGGTTTGTCAAGCCCACTCACCTGTGTGAAGCACCCTCAGAATTTCACAATGTTTTCAAAAAGTTTGGGGTGCGTATAAGAAGGTGCCTGGTGCAATGTTTTTAAGACTTGCAGTGTGCTTTTAAGGGCTCAATCACAAAGAATGTGTCTTTGCTCTTAAAAATGTTTGAGGCGACGCTCAGGAACAGATAAAAAAAAAAAAAAACATGCAACTCAGGATATTCTGAACAAAGCCACATTAAAAAAACTCATCCACAATGATATAATAGTGAATAAAACAGTTGTCGTGCAAGCTTTCTACTTAAAACTTGCAATGGTTACCCCGCCTCCAAGCTCTTTTGACTGGTCCACTGCTTTTGGACATGACAGTGATGAGCGATGAGTGATGAGTGAAAGTCTAAGAGTGAAAGTTCAACCTAGGCTCATTATTGACATGTACCCATGTAAACATTTAAGAGCACAAAATACATCCCCCGGAGGTCAGCTTTTTTTTGTTGTTGTTTTTTATTTTAGTTTTTTTGCAGTTTTTGAAAAGAAAAGCCCTCACAGCCAACTGATTTTTACCACATTTTCAGATCTTACCACATTTTCACCCTGTTTTTCACTTGTTTATTTTATTTTTTGCCTTTTTTTACCTACTTTCCGGAACAGTCTTCACCAGACTCAAACCCAGTCGTTGTAGTCAACCACTCTCTGCGTCTCAAGCCCGGCGACATACATGGCGAGCTACTGGGCAAACTGGTAACAGCTGAAAAGCTGTCATACCACTCGTAGCATTTGTTTTAAAGACAAAATGCAGCCATAATTAGCTCTGGCTACATAATTCGCACTCTCTAGAAATGTATACGAGGGGTAAGCTTTCACAATGGGCAGGTGTTGGAAAGTTCAAGATCTTTCAACTTTACACAGCGTCTAAAAAAAGATGCAAGATGCAAAAGTAATAGTCAAACATGTCCATCATGTGAATGTTTACATTGTAAACAGTAGTGCACAGTAGAAAGGAGAAATGCATTCTGTGTGAACAGCCCCTATGAAGGTATCTGGTGCATATAAAGGGGGAAAAAATGTCCAACAGGTGCTTTGTCAAGCCCACTCATTTGCACTGAAGCACCCTAAAATCCCAAGCGTCAATAGAAAATGCCTTGCTGATCTTTAAAAGAACAATAAGCTAAAAAAAATAATAAAAAAAAAACAGTTAAACACAAGTAAAACAAAACCATCCTCCACAGAATAGCTCAAAAGCTAAATAGAAAGAGCCTAAATTAAAGCAAGGACATTTTATTTGCTGGAACAAACAGAAAATTTACCAAATCAACCTTATAGATCTTTTTTTTTTTCTCTAAGCTAACTTGAAATTCAACTTCATCCACGATGAAGCAAAGAGCAACTTATGAGCACCAGCTAATCTGAAGTGATCTCCACTAAATAACCAGTGCTGGAGGAGTACATTCAGTTAGTCTTCTCCAGTCGTCTGATGTGAGAGCGATAGATCATTCAAACAAATTATTCCTTCTCATGTCGAGGTAATGGCAATACAAATTAATCAGTGGCACTCGACGTGATAAATGTCAACGGAGCCTGTGGGGAGCTGAAGTATCTATTGATTGGAGAGAAGAAATTATTTCATTAATTACTGGTATGTATATCATTGACGCTTCCTAAATGAGAAAGAAAAAAATAGAGGGCCGCACGTAATGATTTATGGCAGCTCTCGCACAGCGGGATGCTTTCCTTTAATGAGCTCCTAAACGAGCCAATGGCAGACAAGCTTTGTGACATCATCTGAGGATTTTTTTTTCAGGCTTCAAGCTGAGCGACTTCACAGACAGCCACTGAACGGGAGATAAGAGACAAACCTAAAGCTCATCCGCAAATATAGCAAACTAATGTGATTAGCAAATTGGGAATTGAGATTATTGGAACGGCTGATGAGTTGCTGCAAGTAAAAATATGTAAAAAATTCTACAGATGTGTACCTACAATTAAAGCAGTCCTATTAGCTAGTCAGTGTTTAGTTTTTATGTTTGGGTATAAAAGGATAAACTAAACAAAAAATTATCAAAGTTCGCCCCATAGGGAGATTTTTTGTTGCTTGTTTTTAAATGATTAATCATGAAAATGATCAAATATTTTCACTAAGTGGCCCAAATTCTAAGTGGATGGGCAAAGCAACAATAACATTGCCACTCTGATGTCTTGCCATACATGTGTGCACAAAGGTTCTGCATGAACGCAGCTCAAATTGCTAATACTGTGAAATTCTTGATATTCCAATTCTCAAATATCAGAGCATACATTTCATCCTTTTAAAATCTTAATACTGATCCCATTAACTGATCTATGACAACAGGTGCCGTGTTATCTTGTGCTGCAGTAAAGAAATTAGAGCTGCTTGATTTACAACACGTAACTCAATGGGCCCTATCATACACCCCAGCACAATAAGGCGCAAGACATGTATGGTGCGATTCGTTGCTATTTTCAGACCAGTGCAACCCTAATTTTCACGTTTTGCGCCACGTTTTTTAAATAGCAAATTCATTTGTGCCACTTTGTGAAAGTCATGGGTGTGCTGGTCTAAAAAGCAAGTTTGTTAAGGCGCATTGCTGGTTCGTTGCTACTTTAAGAAACTGAAATAAACTGTGCCATTGACCATCTAAAAGCTGGTCTAAAGTCCAGCGCAGAGTGTGTTAGTTGTGCACCTACAGTATGCAGGTACAAATGCTTAAACATTGCTTAATTCACACAGCAATACACAAATAACCCTACATATGAAAAAACAATAAAATAAATAATTAAAATGTTACAATTATTATTTTCTACATAAATAAAAAACACTGCCTCCATGCCATCTTCTCCTTAGGGAGCTTTTTTCAGTTTATTCAAGATCATTTGAAATTGTATAATCTTATTATTAGCAGTATCATTTATAATGTGCATATTTATTTTTTTATTAAAAACAAGTTTAGATTTGTCCACCTGTCGGGTTTTGGAGACGTCTGCATCACTCTATGGGGCATAAGAATAGGACGTGTGTTTGGATATAACTCAGTTTTTTGACCACACTTCGTTATTATTGTTCATTTATTTGTTTGCTGGAAATTAGAACTGAATTTAGAAATAGTTTTGAAACAAATCTTTGCGCTTAACAAACAAAATTAAATATGTTTCCTTATCCACAAAAGTAAAAAAGTAAAGAGTAAAAATAAAGTAAAGAGAAAGTAAAGAGGCCTAATAGAGGAGACACATTCTTTATTCTCATGCTGCAGATGGTCATTTGTCTTGCTAGTGAAGCATTCAATTTTTTCCACTTATAAAGTCTGCCAGGTAAATAGCAAATGCACCATGGCGCGATGCAACTGGCTCTCAAAAGAATGGGAAATGACACTCTGATTTGTTTAATGCACACTGTAAAAAATTTTTTTTACCCCAGCTGCCGGAAAAAAACAAGTAAAATAACGGCCATTAAATTATAGAAATTTACCATAAAGTAATGGACATAAAGTTACAGAAATGTCCTTAAATTTAAATTTCTGGTAAATTTCTGTAATTCAACCTTTGTTATTTTACAGTAAATTTCAGTAATTTAATGGCCGTTTATTTAAGTTTTTTTTTTTTTTTCCGGTACCCTAGCACCCCATAGAGCACATTTTTACATCCCTAAAATAGCAAAAGTGGATTCGGACACGCCCTTAATGCTTTTGCGCCATGTGCTTTAGACTTTGCTCCTAGATCATTAAAATAGAAAGTTTAAATAAACAGAGGAAAAAAGCGAGGCACGGAGGGAACATAAGTAGAGCACAAAACACTCGCGGCTGTCAGTAAACCATTCAAAAGGTGCGCCTCTCAATGCATAAAGTGCATTCGGTGTGATCGGCCCTTTAAGAATTAATATTTTGAAGATGTCATGTGGTGTGGTTTAGGGAATAAAAGAGGGTTTTGCTCACAGGGGATCAGGTGATAGTGGAAAATTAAGTATGGCGCACAATTGCTACACCATTAACATTGAAAACAAAATGTCAGAAACAAATACAACACCACATTCTTATTTCATGTAAATTTCCAATTTGTTAGAATACCTTATAGATCAAATTACAATCATTCATTCATTCATTCATTCATTCCTTTTCCTTCAGCTTAGTCTCTATTTCAGAGGTCACCACAGTGGAATGAACCACCAACTATTCCAGCATATGTTTTACGCATGGGATGCCACAACCCAGTGCTGAGAAACACCCATACACAGTCATTCACACACAAACACACACACACACACACACACACACAAACACCCATTCATATACTACCTCAAATTTAGTTAATCTAATTCACCTAAAGCGCATGTCTTTGAACTGTGAGCCGGAGCACCCAGAGGAAACCTACACCAACATGAGGAGAACATGCAAACTCCACACAGAATTGCCATCTGGCCCAGATAGGACTCGAACCAGCAACCTTCTTGCTGTGAGGCGTCAGTGCTAACCATCCCAAAATAAAATATGCAAAACAAGCAAAGCAGTTTAAAAATAACAACAATTTAAAGAAAAACTGATTTAAATCAAATAAATGGATAAAAACAAAGTAGCAGAAACAAAATAAAACAAAATATTACCAAACAAATGGATAAAACACAATAAACTAACATGAAATGAAACACCCCCCAAAAAATAAAAAAATAAAAAAATTAAACAAAGTATCAAATCCAAAGCAAAAAAGTAAAAAAAAAACAACCTGCAATGTAGCAAACTAACATGATTCCAAAGTTGTAAATTAAGATTAATCGGATCAGTTGATGAGATGCAGCCTGCAAAAATACTTTTTTCCTATGGGACGTGTCAGGAAAATGAAAAATAAAAATAAATACTGGCATGATGTTTCAGCAGGATTGGAGTTGGTGTGTGTTTGTGTATGAAGACGCCTCTGGTTTCAGACCTGCTTCCAAGAGACCATGTCAGATCTAATGATCCGGAACAAACTCAACTGAGCTTCAGAGCAAATCAGGCAAACATTTAGAGACTCTAATAGACATTTCCTGGTAGAAAGTGAGTCATAAGCTGCAAAAAAAAAGTTATTCATTTAGAATTTGTGTTATATAATTTTATATAACAATTTTATATAATTCCAAGTACAGTAAATTATTCTGTAAAAACGTGGATAAATTTTTTTTTAATAGCAATAAACTGCCAAATAGGTTTTATTAAAGTGAGTTTAGAATATCCTAAATAAGAATTTTATATAATTTTGGATAAAAACAGAGATTATGTATGTATATATATATATATATAT
>CAIGQQ010004613.1:1399531-1421061 GCA_903798035.1 Danio albolineatus | reverse complement strand
TATATATATATACTCACTTTTGTCCACCATTGGAATTACAAATATGCAATATGGAATTACAAATATATTAGCAATCATTTTATACTTTTGTTTATATACAACACTATGAAGACAAATAAACATATATGTACATTTGTTTCTGCAATGGTTGAAACAAATTATGTAAACAGACATTTTTGCAATATTTAAAAATATATGTTGCATATAGGACATATATTTTATGTTAAATGCAAATATCAATTGAATGCTGTGTAATTTGCATATATTTGCATATGTCCGATTTCCAGCCTGCACAATATATCATATTTTTATAAACTTAAAACAACCTCATTCACTGTGCAGTTAAAAGCGGGATGTTTATGAGGCTACGGTGGGTATGCTTTGTTTGTGTGCGTGCATGTGTTTTCACGGTACAACAGAGTGTTTTGTGTCTGTGAAGAACAATTCAGGATCCGTTTTTATTCATCTTGGTTCTTTTAAAGACATTGAACGAGTCACTAATGAGTGCATAGGCTTTTTGTCAGTTTATTTTCATTTTCTCTTTTGAATCCGTTAATATGTTGGTATTTTGCTCAGGGATGCTAACGAGCATGATGCTAACACTGGAATTATTTACAAGAATATAGCAATGATATAATCTTTTATACTCACTTATTTGGTTGCTGGGTTTATTTTCTATCAGTCTGCAGTAGTTTTTTTTTTTTTTTTATTACAAGGACACATAGTGGTATTAATCCTAAAACTGTCTGAAAGGTAGCCTGGGTACACATTATCTAGCAAAGAGTGACAATCAGCAAAGTAGCTCAGACACACAGTACAGTACACTAGTGTTAAGCAATTCAGCAAGGTAGCCCAGGCACATGCAGATGGTAAAACATGCAATCCCATAACTCAATGGTGTAAAAAAATAGATAAATAAAAAAACATGTTTTTTGACAATAGATATGCTTGTTTTAAAGAGTGTTTTGTCCCGTTTCTGTCATCTCATGAGTGGATATTTGCAGCTTTGCAAAGGCAATGACAACCACATCAACTTGTGTGACAAATGTTTTTCTCTTCATTATGCTTGACTTATTTACTGTTGGTTATTAGGTTACCAATACTACAGTCAGCCACTCAAATACCTTTTCTTTTTTTTTGATACTTTGAAAAGATATAAATACTTAAATCACACAATTTAATTTGGTGTGGAGAGACCCCCCTTATGATTGTGAAGTGCTTTGGGTGTATGGCCATACACAGTAAATGTGCTATATAAATACACATTACATTTAATTACATTGCATCCTGTAATTCTTTTTAGCTTTTTTATCCAATAGTTGGATACAAAGATTGACATTAGATGGCATTACACCACTACCAAATATCTCACAATACAGTATCTCATCCTTCATTTACATCGAACAATATATCATCGCTTTGTATGCTTTAAATACAATGTTTAATATGCCATTAAAAGATAAGTTGAACTGTGGGATATAATAACAAATCGATTTGTAACTTGTCGATTGTAACTTTTCAGGATATATTTATCTTTTCATAATATCATATATTTACATCTGATTAACTCAAAATTCATCTATGTTTTTATCAGTAATTCTAAAATGTTATATTTAAGAAAATCAAAAGGGGTGATTTTATCTCACATGAGCCAGATTTTCATCCTATTGTGTGGCAAATCTTTTCAAAGTTTACAAAATAAGGAAAAACAATTCATAATGTGAATTAGATTAGTTTTCCATCAAGTTGTTAGAGCGGCTGACTATAGTATTGGTAACCTAGTAGCCAACAGTAAACAAGGCAAGCGTAATGGAGACAGCTGATTGGTTGTAATGTGCACTACCTCAATATATATTCGGCAAAAGTGTTTATATCTCCAATTATCCAGATTAACATGTCCAAAACCATCTCAGGTGAACAAAAAATTACAAGTTACAGGATTTTTATTATAAATTTGAGGTTTGTTTCTCATGCAATACTTCAAAACCACAGTTGACAACCCAAAACCTTTTTTACTTCTGATGCAAATCGCAATCATGTCCTTATTTTTACTCCTTTCCTAACTAAAAACTATAAGCAAAGCACTAAAGTAAATTGCATATTACAAGCTTTGCAACAAAAACAAATCAAATTTGAAGCCTGCATACAGTCAAGCATTTTTTCAGGCCAAACATACTGAGAAGGAGAATGTAAAATAACTTGTACGCCTCATGAATTTTGTCAAAGTGCATCGCCCTCCTCGCACAAGACTCTCAGAAACGCTCGGCCAACAGGGATGCTTTGTGAAATCTCAGCCCGGGAGCACATAAAACCAGCCAGAGACTTAGAGAAAGAGTGAGGCCACAGGGAAATAAGCAAACGCTTTTCTGAAAGGATGCAGGTGGCTATCGGGCCACAACATTGGCTTCCAATTTGTTTCTTAATGCTCAAGACTGAGAGTCTGTGACACAGGCCGGCTGGCGTTTTGTCCCATGTGTGCGGGTGTATTTCCGTAAATACTCTCAGTCTATGTAGGGCGAAAAGTCAAGCTTTTAGAACAGATCTGTGAGGTCTACTGAAACCTCGCTGGCTATTAACTGTGTGGTTTTGATGCTGAAGGAAAATGACATAAATATTGCAGTTTCCACATGCGAGTGTGTGCAGCTTATGTCTGTTACTGTAAAATTATTAATGCAACAACAACTCAAGCAACTATTAAATTGGCGTTTACAGGTTGTGAGCGGTTTCAGCTTTTTTGTTTATATACATGTTGAATATTTAATGTAAAACTCACAATGTGTGCTCATGAAGTAGATGTTTGACGTGAATAACGCGTCAGCTCTTTTTAATAATTCATCTTAGGCTTTATCTTTAGATCACGCAACAGAATTTTTTGGTGGTCATGAGAATTTAAAAGCATAATTAGCAGGAAAAGGTAATGGAAACTTCCAATGAAATTGGTAATGTATATATTTTAGTGCACTGAAAATTATTTAAATGTGTCTCTTGTTTAAAAGAATTAAATAAACAATTTTTGTAGGAACATATTTGGTGTTATAGTATGCTAATAAAATCTTATAACAGGTGTCACCACAGTGAAACACAGCTTGTTTTAACTACTTATTTAAAAAGAGTTTGAACAACAAAATTCTTAAGTTTTTTTCAGGCACAACTTAATTGCTTTAGGCACAATGCCTGCTCATGAAGCAGATGTTTGACGTGAATAATGCGTCAATGCTCTTTTTAATAATTAATTTTAGGCTTTATCTTTAGATCACGCAATGGAATTTTTTAGTGGTCATGAGAATTTAAAAGCATAATTAGCAGGAAAAGTTAATGGAAACTTCCAATGAAATTGGTGATGTGCATATATTTTAGTGCACTGAAAATTATTTAAATGTGTCTCTTGTTTAAAAGAATTAAATAAACAATTATTGTAGGAACATATTTGGTGTTATAGTATGCTAATAAAATCTTCTATCAGGTGTCACCACAGTGGAACACAGCTTGTTTTAACTACTTATTTAAAAAGAGTTTGAACAACAAAATTCTTAAGTTTTTTTCAGGCACACCTTATTGCTTTAGGCACAATGCCTGCTCATGAAGCAGATGTTTGACGTGAATAATGCGTCAATGCTCTTTTTAATAATTAATTTTAGGCTTTATCTTTAGATCACGCAATGGAATTTTTTGGTGGTCATGAGAATTTAAAAGCATAATTAGCAAGAAAAGTTAATGGAAACTTCCAATGAAATTGGTGTTGTCTATATATTTAAGTGCACTGAAAATTATTTAAATGTGTCTCATTTAAAATAATAATGCGTCAATGCTCTTTTTTTTTATTAATTCATCTCAGGCTTAAAGATCACGCAATGGAATTTTTTTGGTGGTCATGAGAATTTCAAAGCAGAATTAGTAAAAGTTAATGGAAATGTCCAACTGAATCGGTGGTGTGTTTATATTATAGTGCACTGAAATCTATTTAAATGTGTCTCTTGTTTAAAAAAATTACAGTACAATTATGGTAGTAACAGATTTGGTGCTATTTTATGTTATTAGGGGTAACCATAATGCCTGCTGCTAGTTTAATCTATACTTGTTTAGACTGAGTTGAAACAACACAGTTCTTAAGGTTTTTTGAGGGACAATTTAATTGTTTTATGTTCAATCCACTTAAATTTGTTAAAACGATTAAGTTAACCTAATCTAACAAGAAAATGTAAGTATTTTAAGTTTTGTCAGTTTAGTGGCTAATTCATACAAGTTCAGTAGTACAAAAATGTACGATTGTTTTAAATGAGGCATGGCACCCAACCCCGCCCCTAAACCCAATCATCCATGAATGATGAGCAAATAGCACTAAATTATATGAAAAAAAAAGATCTTACGAATTCTTACGCATTAGCCACTAAATCAAAAAGTTACGAATTGCCGCAAGATAGCATTGGTTAACTTACTCGATTTGTGTTTGGACAACATGAAGGTATTGTGTGGAACACCACATTTTTTGCAGTGATTGAACCGCCCCTCTAAGTAATAATGATTTTGTAAACTTTTGTGTTATGTTCACTTACTGTTATGTAATGTCCCGTTTTGAAATCCACATCACACTGTAAACAGCATATTAAATATAGCAGTGCCTACTTTAATGCTTTGATTAATGTTTGTAAATAAATATATAAAAATATGGGTAAAATAATATTCAGTTGTCATTCAGTGTAACAAACATGTGTATGCAAAAATGACACAACATATTTAATTATGGTAAAAATAAAATACTTTTTAAAATATATCTGACACAACTTTTTTGTGTAAATATTTCATGTTTGTTTGTAAAATATTGTTACACTGATTTAAATTTTAGGGTAAGTTTGTTTGTTTGTTTTCCTAAATTGTGCTAAAATAAATCATGTGTTATAGCGACAATTTTTTTCTCAAATTATATTCAACTGGACTAAATTAAAATTAAATGAGAATTAAAGATACTAAATGTTATATAATATGTACAGGGTTTGCGTTACATGACCAGAACACAATGTAATAAACGTATAATTTCAAATGAAGGCAAAATTGTGTAGCTATACTATTACAATCAATAAATATGTTGCTCCATATGCTAATACTGTCAGTATCTTGAACTTTGTTTTTCAATTATATTAAATTGACACTAGGCCTGCAAGATATTGGAAAAAAAACAGATACTGCAACTTTGTTTTTCTGCTATTAAATAGTGTGATACAGTATGTATACAGTTTTCCAAGATAGTTTGAATAGTACTATACAGTGTGATGGTTTTCTGGGGGCCTAACAGTATTCAGTTACAGAAACTGAATGATCACGATGTAAAAAAATGAATAAAATAAATAAATAAATGCTTTTCTTACTTTGATGTGTCTCATTTCAAGTACAAATATCAAAACATTCGTACATAAAGTAAAAATATTGAAAAGTAAAAATATACAAAAATATTATTAAAATCTTCTGAAAAAAAAATATGTCAAAATTAAGGGTTTTTCCTTAAAACAAGTAAAAGGTCATTTTCACTTTGAAATATATATATTTGGACTAGAAACAAGAGAAAAACTCTAAGTAAGAAAGTTTTTTTTGCCATAAATCATATAAATTCCATATAAATACTGCAAGTAACTACAATTTCTGTAGCTTCTAGCCAGCCATAATTCAGACTCAACAGTGCATATCTTGCGATGTGACTATTGCAAATGTGCACATTGTGATATTGAATCTGAAACGATATATTGTGCAGCCCTGTTCCACACAACTGATTTGTGTTGAGTAGGCATGGGACGATAACCGTTTTCAAGGTATACCACGGTTTGGAAAAGTCAAGGTTTTTATACCGCCTACATTTTCTGCTATACCGTTCCTAAGGTATAGCAAGATTTTTTATTTACTTTTTTGTTTTGTTTTGTTTTTTAGGTACAAATTGTAAAGACGTGTTTTTGAAAGAAATGAAGACCGCAGAAGTCAATGATTCACTTGAATGATTTAGCCTGACATGTTTACTACTCCAAAATATTTTAAATGTTTCTCAAAACAAAATATATTGTGTTCAAAGGGAAAAAAAGGTTTTGTTTTTTAGCCAGGCATTTAAACAGAATATATTTTAGAGCAGTAATCACAATACCATCATACCGTGAAACCGTGATATTTTTATTCAAGGTTAACATACCGCCAGATTCTTATACCGGCCCATGCCTAGTGTTGGGACAACATGAAGGAATTAAGTTAACTTATTAGTTTTTACAAATTTAAGTGGATTGAACTTAAAATAAGTAATAATTAATAATAATAAAAACAAGAATTGTATTGTTTCATCTTAAATTAAACAAGTTGTTTGAACAAAAAGTAAATGTAATTTTTTTAATTCATGACAACATACTAGAGTTGGTGATATGGCAAAAATGCAATCACAATATTTTTTTTTCCATATATATTTCGATACAAGTTGTTCATGCTTCCAGATTTAAAAGAATGCCCCAACAATGATTGAAGTCATAAAAATTAGAGGGTCCAATAAACAGCATAACATTTTCGGCTGATACATTTTTTGTGACCAAAAGTTCAGTACATCACTAATATCAACACACTCTAACATTCCCATTGTAGCATTTTTTATTTTTTTTTACATTTTAAACTACCTGTCGTGCATGAGATGAAAAGAAAACATTGGTCAGAAGAAAAAGAAGGAGAAGAATGAGATTGCATTATCCTAGTAGAGCAGTGGGATGTCATTAGCGGTGTTTATCTCTGATGCAGAACACAGATAAGGCTGAATAATCCTCTCACATCATTACGGGCAACTGTATATAGACTGTTACTATTTTTTTAATTGCTGTATCGCTAATCATACACTTTAGAACCGAGGGGCGGGACGCAATTATCACTTCATATGCCATATTTGGATGCATTTAAGTTTTGATTATGGCAACTAGTTAATTTACACTCCTACAAGGATTGATTTTGATTAATTACACTGGGATTTGCACATTCCAAATCATTTGTTTGCAGATCTTCTATGTGTGCAGATCTGCCAAAATACAGTACATGCTTGAAGATAATCTATCTGTTCTCAATGCTGTGCGAAAATAGAGCACGGAATAGAGCAATGCAGGGATGAGTTCGCTGGGTAACCACATTCTCATACAGTAGCTTGTTGCTTATATGAAATATAAAGGCTGAACTGTGTCT
Source organism: Danio albolineatus (assembly GCA_903798035.1). Lineage (NCBI taxonomy): Eukaryota > Metazoa > Chordata > Actinopteri > Cypriniformes > Danionidae > Danio > Danio albolineatus. The sequence continues at coordinate 1,413,873 of CAIGQQ010004613.1, read as the reverse complement.
AGAACGCTAACTGTAAATTATCAGTCCATTTCAGTGGATAAATCTCTCTACTTAAAGGAATAGTTCGACCAAAATATAAAATTGGCATAATTTACTCTTTCATTGTTTCAAACCTTTCTTCTTTTGAACACACACACAAAGAGGATATTTTGAAAAATGTTGGAAACCTGTAACCATTGCCTTCTATGGTATTTTTTTTTCCCCTACATTGCAAGTCAATGTTTTGAGCTTCTTCAGAGTATCTTCTTTAGTGCTCAACAAAAAAAAGGAAAAAAAAAGAAGAAGATTTGAAACTGCTTGAGGGTCAGTAGTCAGTAAATTGAAATGTTAAGGTGAACTATCCCTTTAATGTCAAATCTGTTAGATTATATTGGTATATTAAGACTATACATCAATAAGTGTTGCATTATATCATATTAAACGGACACCAATAGGCATCTAAATAGTATTACTAAAAAGCCACTATTTAATAATACGATATCACACTATAATAGCTTCATGCAGTGGTACTGTATCATTGATTGCTTCACACATCCATCATGTCAATAAATTACTCTGAATTGAAAAAAAAAATGAAAGAGATGGAGAGATAGAGAAAGAGAGAGTAAGACACAAAGAAGGGAACCCTGTTGAAAAGCCACTCTGCAGATGTGAAGAGTCGATTCCTGATCGATTCATTGATTATGACTAACAACCTGCTAGGCTTACACAACTGATTACCAAAACATAGCATGCTTTCAGGCATAAAGAACGGCCATTATGTTGTGCAATGTGTTTTTGTTTTTTTTCAAGCATCAATCATCTGTCATGTAATCATACGAGGTGAAATGACATGAAGTCATGACGCAAGGACTCATTCCAGTACATGGGGCAGGCGACAATTTGGGCAGCTCTCGGACTCACCTGGAACAGTCGCAGTATATTTGCGACCATGATGGACACTGAGCTCGCCGAAGCCCCTATGACTCCGACCACCTTTTCGGGTTTGACAAACACCGGGGGCTCTCCGTTCGTACACCTCACATCCGACGTGTCTTTCTGTATGAGAGCCTGCACAAAAGTAAGCGACTGCTCCAGCGCGTACGTGTCTCGCGAACATGTGTCTAAAACCCGAGCGCCTAAAGTGATGTTGGGCAAAAGCTCGTCGTCACTGTTGATTTGGTCCAACGCATAAAGCATCGCCTCCAACCTGTGTATCCCGTTCTCCTTCTTGATATCTCCACATGGTTCCCCGGAGACCCCACGGGCATGGACCGGGAAGAGGCCACCCAGGGTCAGATCTCCCTCAATTCGGATGGAATGAGGAGCGTAAATTTCCTGCGAAAGTGTCACATCCACGAGCGCTTGAATTATCCAAAATACCCGCCATGGAAAGCAAGCCATGGTCTCCTTGTCGTTAGGAAACACACGCAAAAAGGCACTTTTTCCACAGTATTTATACTCAAACAAAAACTGATATGGTTTCAAAAACGGCCATAGACCTTACCAAAGTAAGGTTGATGTGGAAAAACGTTGATGTTTTCTCCAAAAACACCGCGCAAGAAGGATGCGTTATTCCTGTGGAAAGTGCGCATCGTATGGCGACGCTTGTTGCTTAGATATTCTGCATTAATTGTTTTAATAAAGAAAGAAAGACTAGAAAAGCACTCTAGATACACACAGTACCTTTTTCTATAACTGTCGGTCCTTAAATCAGAAGGAAATTCGGATTAAAATGCAGCGATATTCGACTAAAAAGCGTCTGGTCCACGCTGATGTCATAGCGCCGCTGTAAAACCATCGCGACTGAGTTTAACGGATTTTGTTTTGTTTTTTTAAATTAAGGCGGCAAAAAAAGTTTTCGTTGAGAATGACGCGTCGCGTGTAACCGTCAGTGAAAAATGTTGCAGAGAATCGATGTCAGGTGAGATATCCGTAACATCCTCCCATCGCGGACTTCGGCTGAGGCTCTTTACGCTCGAAGCAGGTGCTTCTATTTATATTTGCGGGGAAAGAAGAAAAGCTTAGGCGACTATTCGTCTTTTGGTCTTGCAGAAATCCTCACAAGAGACAAGAAGATAGCCCGCGTGTCTCCTCCTCTCTCTTTCTCTCTCCCTCTCTCTTTTTCTCTCCACCCAGAATCAAATATGGATTTGTCAAATGACTCAACGCACGATCGATGTCGTGTTACTCATCCTGGTCAGCCCTCAAAGAAAATACTCTCCGGCATGTGAGGCGAATTATAAAGCGAAACAGTCATTAAAGTCGACGATTAATTATGAGGAGAGATATGTTGCAGTGAAGTTTCCAGCCAAGCTCACGGAGGTTTGACGGTAGAATACACTCCGTATAATACCTTTGTAATAGAGAAAGAAAGGCTTCTGAAGCGTTTAAGCAAACCGAATGAGGAGTTCACCTAAATTTGGTTGTGTTCGGGCAAAAATTGATGTTGGTTAGTAAGGATAATGCTCCAGCTTTGGAGACTCGCATTGTTTTTCCTGTTGAATGCAGCTACTGTGACTGACAGAGGAAATGAATTCTGTCAACATCAATTCATGGTTTTACCGCCCTCTCTCTCTCACTCTCTCTCTCTCTCACTTTCACACACACACACACACGCGTACACTTTTATGTTATTATTTTAAAGAGATAGTTCACGCTGAAATTATAATTCATAATTTACTCCTACTCCACTTGTTTCAAGGCTTTTTTTTTTGGCTTCCTCTTTTGTTCAACAATACAGATGTTTTGAAGAAAGCCATAAAACTGCTTCGACTTTCAAATATTTGTTTACCCCAAAAATGTTTATGGTTAGAGGTTTTCAGGTTGTTCCAAAATATATATTTTGTTTTTGTGCAACAGAAGAACAAAAACTCAAAGGTTCCTAACAAATTCATTCATTCATTCATTTTTCTTTAGTCCCTTCATTCATCAGGGGCCACCACAGCAGAATGAACCGGCAACTTATCTAGCACATGTTTTACACAGCAGATGCCCTTCTTGCTGCAAGCCACTACTGGAAAACATCCATACACACTCATTCACACATACGGTTTCTAAAAATTTGAGGCTGAGTAAATACAGTTTTGGATAAACTATCCCTTTAGGGCTGGGAAGTTCCACAGACTTACAGTATATTGTTTTTATTTTGAGTTAATGATGCGAACACAAACAATCTTCTATTCCCTGAACTATACAAATAAAGCGTTTTCAAATTTTCAATAAGACATTACTTCGTATGTTTATTACAGCATTTCCTCTTGGGGGTCGTTGGCTAGTCTCAAAAACGTAGGTGTAAGTGTTTTTATGATGCGTTGGGGACCTTTGCTTCAGACATATCATACATTATTTAAATTTGTAGCATTCATACATTTAGGCTCACACATTCTGACTGTCGTGAATGCACTCACTATAGTTTACAAGGTAATAATGTTCGGTTTCTTTTACTGACCTGTTTTTATTTCTTAATTTCTTAGTTTTAATTCTCAAAGTGCAGCTAGCCATTGACTTCAATTTTATGAATCACTAAGGACCAGAGTTTCTGCAAAAAAAAAAAAAAACGACCAAATAGTGATACAATATACTACAATGGCAGACAATGATGTTTGTGGACTGCAGTACAGGAGAGAAAACTTCAACATCAACATCAACTTGGACTGCCAGAGGGTGAGTAAACTAACAGTAAGTTTTAATTTTGGAGTAAAGTATTAAATTAATGTTTTGAAGTGTATGATCTTAAGCATAAAATGTCATATAATCTTGAATAAAAGTCTGACTTGATTTAGTTTAGGACTTCCAATTATTATTATTTTCCAAATGTATATTTTCCAGCTGAATGATTTTACCTTTGAGGATGTTGCCAGAAGGTGTTTTTTTATTAAATTTAGCACACTTCTGGGGATGGCTTCATCCTCAAGAAACAATTTGACAAGCTGCAGTGCACACTGACTTAATTTTGTGAACCTGTGAATGTGTGTGTCAGGGAATGAGACAAAAAAGTTTATTTTCTAAGGGGACAGGCGTGAAGAAACATGACTCGAGTGGATTATTTATAAGATTCTGTAGTGTTGTTGATCTACTGTGTTCCAGCAGTCAAAGGTTTGAGACAACGTTTAGATTCCTATTGATTTGTTTGTGGTAAAGCAGTCAAGTGCACTTCAATGAAGGACATGCATTCAGTGTTCATGCATTCACCCACTTTAACCTTACATCTCTAGTCTATGCTAATTTATTGTCAAATGGCCAAGAACTCACGAATACTGAAATTAACTTAAAAAATTTCTAAGATTCTTCGTTTGAAACATCCCAAAAATGTGTTGAACTATTTATTTAAAATGAGTTCAAACAGCATCATTCTTAAAGGTGCAGTATGTAAGTTTGACACCCAGTGGTTGAACTAGGCATTGCACTCCTGGTTCAAAACACACAAAAGCGCAGGTTGCAAGATTGACAACACCAACAGAAGCATGTCTGACTAGATAGTATATACCTTACCATTTCGTTGGCGTGCAGCGAGTGCACTATTCTGTGCTTCTAATTGGCTGTATTTAAATTTCTGTAATATTGTGTCTGGTGCAAACAGCCAAATAGCATATCTCCTCACGTAACGTGTTGTTAGGACATGGAGTTATAATGTAATCTGCTCACCTAATGTTGACGTTCATAATATTTATATTATTTGCTCAATAAAAACTACCTCATGTGGAATTCTGAATCCACATTATATTTTGGAGTCTGATACCAGAGGTCGCATTTCGGTTGCGGATGCATATTTTGAGACCTTCCTGATTAAATGAATGAAATGCACAGTTTTCCACTAAGGCAACCCAAAGTGCTGAAATATAATTTGATAAAGTGACATTGGGTGGGTTAAAGAGACCAAAATAAAGACAGACACTCTGGCACGTAAAATGCACATGACTCTAGCATTGTTTTTTACTTAGCATGTTTCTTAAATATCTGCAAACATTATGGTATTTTTAATGCTTTAGAAGAGTCAAAGACAGCACCTTCACATTGTTATTGGGACAACCTAATTGTTTTATGTTGAATCCATTTAAAGTTGTAAAAACAATTAAGTCAACATAATCGATTTGTGTTGGGACAACATGGAGGAACTGTGTAGAACCCAGCATTTATCACAGTGAAGCCTCTTGATGGCATAAGATAACAATGCTTACAGTAAAAGGTTAGTACATCGATTATGTGACATTTATTAGAGCCAATGTGACGTATAAATATCATGAACTTGTTTGTTTTAATCTTCCTATTGTGTTATTTTAATAACCATATTGGCTTTCAGACAGATATTGACTTTAAAAGGTTTCTACGCTTTAGCGAAAATACAGTCAGAAAGCCTTTGATTCGATGCCTGTCAAATATTTGATCAACAAGATGCATTGCTTTTTGCAAAAAAAATTATAATCTTTCTCCATATACAAAAAGCAATTGACTCTCAATTTGCTTCTCTATAGAGAGGATGATCCGTGGATTTATCGCTAAAAGTTTGGTCCATTTAATGAACAAATCTATTGTATAACTTGGTGAACTGTGCCAGTCATTTTGGATACTTTTATGTTTTATTTACATGTTTGGTGTGTTGAGACAGGGATCTTGAACATCTACTGAGATTTTCACGCACAACAAACTCTAGGAATTACAGACAGAAAAGTTCCAGTAAGTAGCCGTTTCTATTAATGAAAATGCCAACCCAGACTCATTATTGATGCATACACCTGCATACATTTCTGGACATTGCGAAATATGTCTCGGGAGGTACATTATTCTGCAGTTTTTGTTTTCACGGATCCACCATAGGCTGCTGTGTATGCTTTTTCAGATTTAAAATTTCTCTAGCGAGTGCCATTAATGCCTGCTCTTATCATGTTAGTCCACCAGAGGCCACTGTCAACTGACTGACTGACTGACTGACTAACCGACTGACCAATTTCCCCACCCACCGCCTTTACTAAACCCAACTGGCAGTGTTTTCAAAAGCAATCCAGAAGAAGAAAATAACTTGCAACTGCCTGATTTTTACCACGTTTACAGATCTTACCATGTGCTCAACCTGTTATTTACTTGTTGTTGTTTTTTTGCCTTTTGTTTTTGTTTAACCTGCTTTCTGGAACCGTTTTTCAACAGACTTGAACCTCGTCATCACGGTCAAATCCTCTCTGCGTTTTTTTAATGGACTTGAACCTTTTCATCAAGGTCAATTCCTCTCCGCAGACGTACGCGGCGAGTCACAGGGCAAACTGGTAACATCAGGAAAGCCATCTACTCAGAGTTAAGCGGTCAGCTGGGAGTGCAAAAATAAACAGAAGCCACCGGCGGTGTCATACAACCCCGTAGCTTTCGTTTTAAAGGGCCACGAAACCCCCCAGTCTCAGCCGGATGTTTTCACACCTCTAGTCTGGAAAAGCTGAGGAAAGTGGGTGAAAGTGGGAAAAGCTCATTCATGCTTTCATGACGTCTCGATTAGATTATTGTAATGCATTACTAGGCGGCTGCCCTGTTGGCCTAATTAACAAGCTTCAGCTAGTTCAAAATACAGCTGCTAGAGTGCTTTCTAGAACAAAGAAATATGATCATATTACTCCAGTTCTTTCAGCATTGCATTGGCTCCCTATTAAATATCGTATAAATTTTTAAATCTTACTGACTACCTACAAAGCCCTGAACGACTTGGCTCTCCAGTATTTGCAGGAGCTCCTGATTTATTATAGCCCATCACGTCCTCTACGCTCAATTAATTCTGGACAATTGATTATTCCCAGAATATCAAAATCAACTGTAGGTGGTAGATCTTTCTCTTATCTGGCACCTAAACTCTGGAACAGCCTTCCTAGCACAGTTCGGGAAGCAGACACACTCTGTCATTTTAAAACTAGATTAAAGACACATCTCTTTGCATTAGCATACACATAAAACACAAATGCTTTGGAATCCAAATCCTCTAAAGGATTGTTACTCTGCATTATTTAGGGGCAACCGGAGCCGGGAACACTTCCCAAAAGACATTAGAATTTGAACGGCATCTGCGATCATGTTAGTCTGTTTTTTATTATTCCCGAGGTTTCCATAATCCTGGACCAGGCTGTATCCTGAGCAGCTGCTGTGGTGGTCATGGAGGAGTGGAGAGCATGAGACTGATCCCTGTAAGACAATCCCTGTGACAGAGGAGTCCTCGCATTGCTCCCGAAGGGCCAGCCTGTTCACCAGCCGGTGACCCACCTGTGGTCTCTCCGTGATGGATGTCCAGCATTCTCCAGCCCTGGCGCCATAGACTGCAGCTCTGCACAAGACGTCTGGCCATAGGAGAAATGGTCGTGCCCAACTGAGCCTGGTTTCTCTCAAGGTTTTTTAACTCTTCACTTTCGCCAATTGGTGAATTTTTTTCTTCGCCGCTGTCGCCTCTGGCTTGCAGGGTTCGGGACTTGTAGGGCTGCGCATCGATGGATTACTCTTCAGTGTTTGGACTCTAAGCAGTGATTATTAAACCACGCTGAAATGAACTAAACTGAACTTCAACACTGAAAACTGGACTGACACTGTTTCAGTTTTTTATAATGTATGTGAAGCTGCTTTGACGCAATCTACATTGTAAAAGCGCTATACAAATAAAGATGAATTTAATTTAATTTAATTTAAACAGCATTTTCACTTTAATCCAGGAACATTTCTTGCATGTCCCCGTGACAAATGAGAAGCGAGAAACTGCTAAGAGTGCGTTTTCAATGGAGTGTTTGAGACCGCGCGACGTATGAGAGAAAAACCCTCCGCATCTCTCTGTAAGTTATGCTCTCAGTAGGTAGCGTCAGAAAGCCGTGTGTGTATACACTATCCTGTCACAAAATGCGGCATTTATATTTTTCAGATTGCGTATACTTACCAAAAACAGGACAATCAACATGAACTGGAGCTGTGTATTTTTTTAAAAGGAGATGAGCGGTAAATCCGGATTTCACCATTTACAGATGCGGAAAGCTCTCGTGTGAAAAAAAAAGTTTCTGCTGCGCGCGCGTGGGAGTCCAGCTGCGCTCTCATAGCAGGGAATGAAAGCAAAACCTTGTTGCTGCACATAAACACAACACTGGCAACCTGTGTCTCCAAAAAATTATTTTTCTTCCACTTGTTTTAACAACACAGCGTGGCGCTTCCTTGCCGACTGAACACTAACAGGCACAAACAATCTTCGAAGTGATCATGAATATTAATGGAGTTGACAAGTCTTTGTCATGAATCAATGCCACATACTAAGAAACGTCACGATGTACTCGCCGGGACAGACGTCCACTCTGCACGCTGAAGTCCATGCATAGATCTCATCGGCGTGACACAGCTTCAAAAATTCGCTTCAAACCAGAAGAACGAATTTGCTCGAAATAATGCAAAAACAACTAATTTTCACTCTTTAGCGAAATATATGTGTCCTAATAGTGTTTATAGCAGCGTGGGACACAGATATGACTGTCAACAGCTCATAACATAGTTACATAATTCACACTCTCCAGAAATGTATATGGTGTATGTTTTCACAATGAGCCTGTGTTGGAAATATAATATGCTAATAGACCATTTCAATGTGGTGATGTTACTGGCTCATGAACATTTCCTGCTTGTTATCAAACTATTTCATAAATGTAACAAGAGGCAATTCAATCATAATGTAATGTTAAAACAGCCCTCATAACATTATTTATCAAAATGTGAGTCTTTTTGGATTCTTGGAAGCTTTAGAAATGAAAAATGTAAAACAGGAAGTACGTTGAGACCATTGTTCTTGTTTACATCCCTCAAAATAGTCTATATGTTAAATAAATCTAAATATTCTTCCATATTAGAATGAAGAGACTGGTTCATATGATGTAATCAACAGACTTAGGTGACACTCCTGAGAGATCACACTGACTCAACACTAGATCCATTCTTCAGTGGTTCAGGCTGGTGCTGTAAGGGACCATTCACATATAACATAGAAAACACAAGCTGTGCCGAAACTATAAATCAAGCTTAATGGGCCGCACACGTGTCAAGTGTAAATCTGAGCTAATGGTGTGGGAGGTATTTTCCCGACACTCTTTAGATCTCTAAGGCCAGGACACACCAAGGCAACGGTCAGCCATTGGGCTTCGCTGGGTTAACGTTGGATCAAGTTGACCCAATTCAGCATGTAGAAACGGCATGTGCCATCAGCTGAAGGGAGCATTCTGATTGGTTATTCAGCAACAAATCAGAGCATGAGATCAAAAACTGAAGAGAAGTCCAAACTATTCAAGTCAAAAAAGAAACACAAAGAAGCCGGCTGTAATTTAGCAAAATTTCAATTTGCAAACAATATGGATTATTAGACTATCAGACATGGTATTTGCACAAGCGAATCCCTAAATGCTTTATGCTTCGTCTGTGCACATTTCGTCTTCTGGTTTCCATTGGACTGAGAAAACAGACTGTTGCCAAAACACATGTCCTCTCACAGACACAATGTGCTCTCTTGTTTGAGTCAACTGCCATCAATTTTGGTGTGTTCATGTGGAGCTTTTTGATCCAGGTGAGACCAGATGTGAGCCAATGCAAGCTGGCAGTAGTTTATCAGTTGTTGTTTGACATTAGTTTGGTGTGTCCCAGTCCTTTGTATCTACATTTCCATTCACCTATTTTTATGCACATTTTGGAATAATCGCATTAAAAAACCCTGGATGGAAACGCCAAAATGTATACATTTAAAAATAAAAAAAAATAAAAAATTATGCACACAACTAAGTAGGATAAGCATTTTATCCGATAGAATAAATGTGCATAAACTACAATGGAAACATATTTACCCAATAAATTCCAGCATGCGCATCAAAGAAGTCATGTGATTTTGTTTTAACAGATCATGTGATAACTAGGCCCACACAGAATCTGCGCATGGAGAATTCCGCAGATTTTTAGCTCATCATTGATTCTGTTTATTTACTTCTGTAAATGTGTGTAAATTTATATTTATTCAGTTTTCAAATTAATTTTAGTATTAATATTGACTAATATGAAAATATTCACATTATTTATTTACAAAACAGTTTGTAAAGTACTACTTTCTGTCTTTTAGTAGATATTTTATATGAGAGACTTGATTTGTTTACCAAATAAAGTGAATCTAATTGGATTTGCATTGTAAACATTAAATACAAGTTAAAAAGGTATTACTTTTTATTTCATATATTTAGGTTTTAGTTACTATACCCCCAAAATCATCAGATTTTTAACAAAATGCTCAGCAGAAATAGAAAAAAATGTCTGCAGATTCCGTTTGGCCCTAGTGATAACAAAAGTGACAGGTATGTTTGAATGGACGACATTTTTAAATCTTATATACAAGAATTGACGACCATCCTTGATGGAAAATGTCAGCGGAACGCGCAGATCTTCGAAGAAGATGACATGACACGACACAATAACATGACTGCGAACATTGCATTTCATCTACATGTTCTAAGATGCAAGTTCATTCATTTTTTTCTTTGGCTTAGTCCTTCGTTGATCAGGAATGTGATTCTTCCGTATATATACGTTATCAAAGCAGAAGACATGATTGATGGTTTGCATCATTGTGCACAAGAAGAAGCATTAACTGCTTCATTCCGGACGTCATTCAGGTATAATGATATTGTGTAGTCCTACAATGAAATCACTTTGAATGAGTGCGCGGCTATGTACATTATAAATAAAGCCAGGATGCACTTTTGTTACTATTTTATTATTTTTATTATTTCATTGTTAATTTTTTTTTATCTTTCCTGATGTCTTTTTGTCATGAATTTGTTTAGTAATACAAATTTAGAAATATATATTATATAATTATTTAAACCTATTAAAAACGGACTGCACTGAAGGAAAGGGAAAGTGAAACTCTTTTTAGCAATGCCTGATATAGCCTATTTTTCAGTGTGGAATTTAAAAGTATATTAGGCAGCTCAATTTAACTGGACTTAATATTTCTTCAGTTCATTGGTTTATTGTTATTGTTTATTAGTTTATATTACAGTTTATTGTCGACTGACTAGTAGTTTATTTATTGAGTGGAATAAAGAGTCACTAAATTCATTCATTCATTCATTTTCTTTTCGGCTTAGTCCCTTTATTGATCCGGGGTCGCCACAGCAGAATGAACCGCCAACTTATCCAGCATTTGTTTTACACAGCAGGTGCCCTTCCAGCCGCAACCCATCTCTGGGAAACGAGTCACTAAATTATAGAGAAAATTATATTCTTTGGACACAGGAGAACTAACTAAGAGTTAGTGGCGTCATCTAGCGGCTGTGTGTGGATCTGTCCCGACATTGTGGTACAATTATAAATCTCTTAAACATTATTTAGGTGACTATTAAACTTCTTAATGTTTAAACTAAAAACGTTTAAAATGTTTAAACTAAAACGTGATCATTAGAAGAACATGTAAACTCCACACAGAAATGCCAACTGGCCCAGCCAGGACTCAAACCAGTGACCTTCTTGCTGTGAGGCGACAGTGCTAACCACTGAGCCACCGTGCCACCTAATATGCAAGTTATTTTATAAGTTATTATATAGGCCTTCTCCTAATGCAGCAACTTCCATTTTTCTTTTGATTTTTGACACCAGCTTATCAGAAAGTGACGCTGTTGTCCCCTTGGACTCATTAGATGAAAGCAGTGCTTTATTCGCCAATGTTTTATGCGACAATCCAGTTTTGCACATGAATTTAGTTCATATTTCACATCTTTGGATGGAAACATGGCTAGTGAAGCATCATTTAAACCTGCGTTTCTCAACCATGTTCCTGGAGGACCACCAGCAATGCATGTTTTGGATGTCTACTTTGTCTGTCACACCCATTACAGGTCTTGCAGTCTCTGCTAATGAGCCAATGATCAGAATCAGGTGTGTTTGGCTAAGGAGATGAGGAAAATGTGGAAAGCTGAACCTCCAGGAACGTGGTTGAGAAACACTGATTTAAACCATAGTGTACCTGAGTATTGTTGCAGACCAGTGAATCCAGCTTCGTATACCCACTTCCAGGAGGAAAACACCATACCACAAGCTCAGACCCCCTGGAAATGCTTAATTAGTTAATTAAACTCACTTAATTAAAGTTAATAAAACTTGCCTCCAAAGTGACCAGATCTCAACCCAGTAGAGCATCTTTAGGATGAAATAGTCACAATATGGATTTACCATAGCACCATCAAATCTGCAGAGACTGTGTGATCATATCAATATGGAGCAAAATCTCTGAGAATGTTTCCAGCACTAAATAAAATGGGAAAAGCACTATCACAGAGAGTAGATTCTGGACAATGAACTGTACACTTCTAGGAAAAAAAGTGCTGCATTAATACTTACAAGACTTAATATTTCATGTGGCTTGAATCTAAAATGGTTATAATCACTAACCCCCTGTAAGATATGGATTTCATTTATTCATAATACCGTCACGTGACGCACTCAGACTTTTATAAGGCAGGGATGAATTATTTCTCCTCATAAATTATCAATAAGCCTCACACATCGATGATAGCTGAGCGTGATCTATTGCCGCACATGTCATATTACTGCCACCTTAGGATCATCTATTCGGAAATTATGCAAAACCGTACAAAATAATAATAACTGCCATCTTTCAAGATTAGGGTGGTAATACAAATTGCATACGGCTGGATAAAATTACATATCGACACATCCCGCAGGTATTCGCATGTGACATTTATCATCACAGAGGTGGAAGATACATCCATAACCATGACCTAAGGGCTGTTTGTACTAGAGATCGTCCTCAAATGCTAATTTAATTAAACCATTATCAACGTGAATGAAGGAAACCTGCGATCATCGTCATGACAGCGTAATGTATTAGCATAATTAATCTAGAAAACCTGTTTTAAGGTCCCCCATCTGAGCGTTGGCAGGCCCTCTTTTCTATTTATTAGCTAGTTAGTTTGCTGGCAGCGCTCCACGCCGTCCCATTGCTCACAACTGTAACAGGATAATTTAGTTCTTCGAGTATTGTTAGATAGCACAGAGCCGAGCCAAAAGTGTCAAAAGGAGAGGAATGGGGGACATCGGAAGCGCCGCTGTGTTCCTCGAGCATCATGAGCTCAATTCTGCTCTTCAGTGATTTTTTTTTACATTTTTTTTTTTGGCCAAATAGGTTCATCGAAAGAGCACCAGACAAGCTTGAAGAAATTTAATTGAATTGCTTCTGACACAAAAGTTCCCCAAAAAGGATTTTTTTCAAAACTCTTACGGTCAAGTTTAATGTAGCAAAGTGTTTTTCATTAGGAAATCATGGCTAAATGTTACACAGAGCATTATGTGCAGCTTTTTAAAACAATAAATGAGAAGTGGGCGGCACCGTGGCTTAGTGGTTAGCACACTGTTGCCTCACAGCAAGAAGGTCTCTGGTTAGAGTCCCGGCTGAGTCAGTTGGCCTTTCTGTGTGGAGTTTGCATTTTCTCCCTATGATAGCGTGGGTTTCCACCGGGTGCTCCGGTTACCTCCACAGACGTGGTATAAGTGAAGTGAATAAAGCAAATTGTCCGTAGTGTATGAGTGTATATGTGAATGAGTGTAAATGGGTGTTTCCCAATACTGGATTGCTGCGGGAAGGGCATCCGCTGCGTAAAACATGCTGGAATAGTTGCTGGTTCATTCCTCTGTGGAATTATTAATGTATTAATGAGCATTTGAATTTGAGCACATGACGTTTTGAATGTTTGCAACTATCAAATCAGCTAATTACATGGCAGCAACTGCATTTAGCCATGTATATATGCAAGCCATGTATATAGGTCAAGAAGATCTGATTTTAAAGGTTATTTAAGTGACTTTGAACACAGCATGGACCAGACAGGCTGGTCTGAATATTTCAGAAACTGCTGATCTGCTGGGAAATTTCTCACATAGGCATCTCTAGGGTTTACACTGAATGAAATGAACCCAAAAAGAGAAAATATACAGTTGTTTGGGCAAAAGGGTTGTTTTTAAGCTTAGAGACCAGAGAAGAATGTTAAAAGTGGTTCAGCTGATTGAAAGTCATGAAAATACACAACAACAACAGTTATTCAGTTTCAAACATATTAGTTCATTCATTCATTCATTTTCTTGTCGGCTTAGTCCCTTTATTAATCCGGGGTCGTCACAGCGGATTGAACCGCCAACTTATCCAGCATTTGTTTTACGCAGCGGATGCCCTTCCAGCCACAACCCATCTCTGGGAAACACATTCATACATTCTCATTCACACACATACACTACGGACAATTTAGCTTACCCAATTCACCTGTACCGCATGTCTTTGGACTGTGGGGGAAACCAGAGCACCCGGAGGAAACCCACGC
>CAIGQQ010004613.1:1378047-1399431 GCA_903798035.1 Danio albolineatus | reverse complement strand
CATACATTCTCATTCACACACATACACTACGGACAATTTAGCTTACCCAATTCACCTGTACCGCATGTCTTTGGACTGTGGGGGAAACCGGAGCACCCGGAGGAAACCCACGCAACCACGGGGAGAACATGCAAACTCCACACAGAAATGCCAACTGGCCCAGCCGGGGATCGAACCAGCGACCTTCTTGCTGTGAGGCGAACGTGCTACTCACTACGCCACCGTGGCGCCAAACATATTAGTTGTTAAACATAAAATTTAATGAAATATGAAGGAAAATATGAAGGTCCGGTTCGGGGACCACAGGATTTCATCTCTGTTATTCGCAGACGATGTTGTTCTGTTGTCTTCATCGAACATGGACCTTCAGCATGCACTGGGGCGGTTTTGCTGCCGAGTGTGACGCGGCTGGGATGAGAATCAGCACCTCCAAGTCCGAGGCCATGGTGCTCCACCGGAAAAAAGTGGCCTGCCATCTCCAGGTTGGAGGAAAGTCCTTACCCCAGGTGGAGGAGTTCAAGTATCTTGGGGTTTTGTTCACGAGTGAGGGAAGGATGGAACGTGAGATTGACAGGCGGATTGGTGCAGCGGCAGCAGTAATGCGGTCGATGAACCGGTCCGTTGTGGTGAAGAGGGAGCTGAGCCGAAAGGCAAAGCTTTCGATTTACCAGTCAATCTACGTTCCTACTCTCACCTATGGTCATGAGCTCTGGGTCATGACCGAAAGAACAAGATCTCGGATACAAGCGGCCGAAATGAGTTTCCTTCGCAGGGTGGCAGGGCACACCCTTAGGGATAGGGTGAGGAGCTCTGTCACCCCGGAGGAGCTCGGAGTAGAGCCGCTGCTCCTCCACATCGAGAGAAGTCAGCTGAGGTGGCTCGGGCATCTGTTTCGGATGCCTCCTGGACGCCTACCTAGGGAGGTGTTCCAGGCATGTCCCACCGGGAGGAGGCCTCGGGGAAGATCCAGGACACGCTGGAGGGACTATGTCTCTCAGCTGGCCTGGGAACGCCTCGGGATACCCCCGGAGGAGCTGGAGGAAGTGTCTGGGGAGAGGGAAGTCTGGGGTTCTCTCCTAAGACTGCTGCCCCCGCGACCCGGCCCCGGAAAAGCGGAAGAAAATTAATGAATTAATGAATATGAAGGAAAAATAAATAATAAAATATTTTATATTCACATTAAAGCAGTGGTCACCCAACAGTGTTGAGGATAACAGATTACAAATAATGCCAATTACATACTAATATTATGTTTCTAAGTAATAAGTAAAGTAATGCATTACTTTAAAAAGTAAGTAATACTATTTGAGTAACTTTTTTTTTTTTAAATGTAGCTGGAGTTAGTTTTTAGATTGATTAATTCGCTTAAAAAAAATAATTTGCTTCATTAAAATCAAAGTAGTCACAATGAACCATGCAGTCAATGAGAGAATGTCTTCATTATTTTGAAGAAAAGGAAAGGGGGATTATAGTCTTAATGGACAGTGATTTTACTTAAGACAAATAGTACAAAAGTAGCAAACACATTGTTTTAAATTTTCTATAATACAGCATGTACAGCTCTTGGGTGACGAAGTTCTCAGATAACATTATTCTAAAATATTTTTCTTTTATATGTGTTTTTAAGGTCAATAAAGGTGAAGGTTATACAGTGTGTTGTTAATTGCAAAACTCCTATATTAAAAAAGAGAAAAAAGTTCTGAAAGAGATCAAGCCTCAGCCAGGTAATAAAAAGGTAACGCAAAAGTAACTCAAAAGTAACGTAATGCATTACTTACTATAAAAAGTAACTAAGTAACGCAACTAGTTACTTTTTGAGGGAGTAACTCAATATTGTATGCATTACTTTCAGAAGTAACTTTCTCCAACACTGGTCCCCAACAATTACCGCAGACCGGTCAACACTTACCAATTTTAGAGAATTTATGTAGATTGCTAGGTGACCATCAACCGTTTTCTCATAGGATGACAAGCTGACAAAACTCTGATATAAGTTTTATTGGTCACACTTTACTTTGATGGTCCGTTTGTTGAATTTAAGTTACATTGCAACTAATTGCAACCGACTGTTATGTTGGGGTTAGGGGTAGGGTTAGTATAAGTTGATGTACTTGCAAAGTTTCTTATAGTCAGTTAAATGTCTGTTGAATGTCAGTATCAACAGATATTAAACAGACAGTGTACTAATACTCAAATGGACCATCAAAATAAATTGTTACCATTTTATTTATGGAGAAAATGTAAAAAGCGCTGCAGTCAGTGTTTGGGTGTGTGCTGACTGTGCTCACAGCCTTTTGATAAGTTGAGACATTTTCAACTGGGTCCGCTTAGAAAATGTGAACTCATCGCTCCCGATATGTGCAAGCAAACCGCGCACCTCCATTGGAAATAACAAACTTTTGTGCAGAAAAGACGCGATATGTGAATGGCCTCTAATGCCGCAGTCATTTGCGATCTCCAGCAGCTGATCTTCTTGCACAGACATGCTGGATTCACCTAATTTCGGTTCCGGTTCCATTCCTTGGCAGTTTGTGGGTCCTTCACAGGGCTTTTCCCCTTTGTAAAGAAACTAAGGCCCCGTTTACACTAATGCGTTTTTTTTTTAAACGCATAAGTTTTGCTACAGTTACGCCATCCGTCCACATTACGCCAGAGTTTTCGAGACGCGAAAATGGAGAATTTTGGAAATGCTGGAGAGGCCGTTTTCATTCTAAAACGCTGCTGCTCCATCTCAGTGTGGATGGAGGAAAACGGAGGCGTGGCTACTGAGATCCGCTACGTGATTGGGGCTTTTGGGTCATTGTGTATCCTTCTCTTATTTGTCAAGCACACATGACTTGAAGATGGCAGACCAGCCTTTACTGTAAACACTGTATTTTCGATAGCCATGGATGTTTTATATTCATTTGTTACTTTAAGTAACAATCGACCTCATCGTCTGTCTACAAAAAGACCTCTCTTGCTTTCTTTGCCATCGCGTTCATCGTTCAACCAGCGTTTATTGACTAACAATAACCAAATGCAGAGCGAGACACACGCTTCCTGTTTATACTTGAACGCGCATGCCCAGAGTGTGCAAATAGTCAAGTGATATACGTTTCTGGTGGAGTAGTGTGGAGGGACATCTGTTGAGAGAGGCTGGGTGAAACGCTAGTGTGGACGTGGATCGTTTTCATGCCAAAACGTCGTTTTAAAACTAAAACGCACTAGTGTAAACGGGGCCTAAGACATCTGTTTCTTGCTCGTTTTGCTGGCTTGTGACTTAAATTTTGGTGCTCAAGTGACTGACAGGTAAGTGAGAGAATACGATCATTTTTCAAAATAAAAGGTTTTTCAAGATAAAATATCATTTCGACTCAGATAAAAAATAAAATGGAAATAATTTATGATTTGTGTTACCCGGCACCAGTTGATCCAGGTGGGTTGGGGACCACTGCATTAAAGGGTTAGTTCACCCAAAAATGACATTTCAAAATTAAAATCATCATTCACCCTCCCTCATATAGTTTGAAATCTTTGAGTTTTTCCCCCGCTGTTGAACACAAAAAAACATAATTAGAAAAATGTGGGTTGCTAGCACCTATTGACTTCCACAATAAGGGAAAAAATACTATAGAAGTCAATGGCTCCCAGCACACAGAACATTTTTGGCTTTCAAGCTTGAATAGGTTTTGAACAACTGACGGGTGAGTAAATGATTAAATGAGTCTCTTTTATTAAATCATACACCAATTAACTATTCAAATTCCCAAATACCTACACATATCAATATTTACCAATGAAAGCCATGATTCAACTGGTGACACATGCCTGGAGCTTCAGCGAATTGCATTTTTTTTTTTTTCTGGAGAGTCAGTTTTACCCACGAGACAAACATGCCGGCCTCCCAGTTTAATAAGCGCTGGATGAGAAAGATTGCTTTTACTAGCCAGTGTGGAATCATTCATCACTTTAGACCTCTTTAACACAGCTCAGCACTGACAAGAAACAGCGGGTAACCAATTCATGTCCTGCTGGTGCTGATGAGGACCTGGGGAAACCCCTGACAAACCAAGTCCCCAAACAAGGACATCCCCCCATTTTACACCAAACTGCAGTCCTATACATTAACGTGAAGTACTATGTGTGAAAAATAAAGCACTGGATGTCCATCTCTGCGTTGGATTATTCCATGTATTCAGTTCAGTCAGAAACATAAACAATGAGCAAATGAAAAACTCTATGGTTTCTCTCTATAGCAGGGGTGCCCAAACCTATAAAGGGCCAAAAACCAAACTTGATTGGGGGCTGTGGGTTGAATACACACCGAACTGTATTACATTGAATTTGTCAAGGGCAATTTCCTCATTTATTAGGTAATAAAAAAAACAAATAATAATAATAAAAATAGAAAATGTTTCTTTAAATCATATTTAATATTTAATGCAGTATCATTTTTAACATTTTATAATGAACTTATTACAGTAAAAACAAACAATTCCATTTATAACACAATGAGTTCAATGCTGAATACACTAGTCTAGCTGCTGGTGTACTGTCAGATGTACTGTATGTCAAGTGACAGTATTTACATTTTAAAAGTCTGGTTCATTTACAACATTTAATTTCATTTGTCTTTTTTGTTTAAAACTAAGAAAAAAAAAAGATTGTTAAATTCAAAATTCATATTGACGAATTCTGTCAAAGGCATTCGCCCAAACCACCAACATTCTCTCTCTCTTTTCAGATGGGATGGCAGGCCAAATCAAAGATTACCGTGGGCCAACTTTGGGCACCTCTGCTCTGTAGAACGTCTTTGAGACACTGAGATGACATAATACAGTAGTACTAATTTGAACAAATACATTACTGCAGTTTTTAATCTTTCTCAATGCTAATTCAATGGAAATAGTTCATGTTGACTCACAGAGCATTAAATAGTCTTAACAAGCACAGCGTTGGGTTTTAATAATGCATTAGCAAATGTTGAACTATGACTAATAAATGCTATACAAGCATTGTTCGTTGTTTGTTCATGTGAGTAAATATGTTAACCATATGTCCTTTATTGTAGAAGGGTACCCATAATAATCTTAACCCTTTAACTTCCACTCTAGAAAAACAATGGTAAAATTATGTTCGAAGTCGAAATAAGTTTTTTTTTGTTGATAACTTATAGACAAAAGGTCAACTAGGTGGTTGCACGGTCACAATGCTAGTTTTAAAGCTTCCTTATTAGGCTTGAAGGAAGAAGAACCTATAACCAGGGTGCAGCTAGCAATTTTGGGCCCTATGAAAGAATATTTGTAATCGGGCGCACATGCTAATACTGTTATTACTAATAAAGTGAGTCTTTGGGGCCCCCCAAAGTGCATGGATCCTTAGAATAGTCCTAACTTACACCCACTTATGGCGCACCAGATGTAACAACCTTTAGTGCAAGGAAAAGTTAAAAGATTGTAGAGCATTTTAGAGCTATGATTCATCAGCACATCGCTCGTATGTCAGCTTATAGACAAACCAGTTGATAGGCGTGACTTTGAAACGCTCCAGTGTCCCTGTATCTATGATTACACTATGTAAACAGCGGTGAGTTTACTGAACTGATGACCTTCACAGCAATTCACAGTCATTTGTCACAGTCAGTCAACACAATGGCAAATCAGCGCTGTTTAAGAACATGCTCAACAGCACTGAAATGTTCGCGAGAAATGGACGTTTTTAAAATGTCAGTACCGACTGATATCAAATTCCAGTATCGTGTATCTCTCAAAATGCTGAAAGTCATTGTCTTCTATTATAGTATTAGTCACCATGGACCACAGTTTTAGCTAAAACCTTTAATGTGTTCTTTTTAATCCAACATCTTGGATAAGTAAAATCCAAGAAAAATAAACAACCCAGGATCTTTATTGATATGTACCCCTATATACATTTCTGGAGATCACTAAATACGTCCCAGGAGCTACGTTTTTTTGGCAGTTTTTGTTTTCGCAAATTCACCATGAGGGCACTGTGTACGCGTTTTCAGATCTCAAATTTCTCTCAGGAGTGTCATTGACTCCTGCTGTACTCACGTGAATCCACCAGAGGCCCTAAACCCAAAAAGCAATCCAGTAAAAGAAAAACCATCGCCTAATTTTTATTATGTTGTGAAACCTTACGATCTTCTCATCCTGTTATTTACTTGTTTATTTATTTATTTTTTTGTCTTTTGTTTTACCTGCTTTCTGTAATTGTTCTTCACTGGACTCAAACCCCATCATCACAATCAACTCCTCTCAGTGTCTCAAGTCCGCTGACGTACATATCGAGCTATTGGACAAACTGGTAACAGTGGGAAATCCGTCCACATGGAGGCAAGTGGTCAGCTGGTAGCGTGAAAAAAAAAAAGAAGCTGTTGGTGGCATCTTACCGCCCTGTAGCGTTCCTTATAAAGATTAAATGCAGACATACGTAGCTCTGGCTACATAATTTGCGATCTCCAGAAATGTATACAGAGGTACGTTTTTTATAATGAGCCTGTGCTGAAAGAAAAAAAAAAACTGGATTTTTACATTTCTGTGTGAGCTGTCACTTTAAAATCTCTGAATGGTTTGTGTTTTTAGAATTCTGTTTACTGGCTTTATTGAACGACCACAAACCTCTATGTTATCCCTTTTAGAGAGTATATTAAAAAAACAAATAAAACAGTTAAAGATGCATATAAAAATAGGTCTGCACACCTCAGAATCCTAATGTAAATATTAAAGCAATTAGAATTATCTGCGGTTTTTAGATGAGCTTTGTGTAATATTTGTCCCTCGCTCAATCATGGCTCGTAATGCCATTACCAACTCCCAAAAGCAGCACTTACTGTGCCATTAAACACTAAAAAACTGGTCTGAAATCATGAAAAGAAGCCATCAATCTTACTTCTCTTCATTTCCTGTCAGTGTGTAAGATGTCTGATTCATTAGCTTATACGCAGAAGAATGGGAGAGTGGTATTTTCATGAGTGAAAGCCACTCAAAACATGACCTTATGAATCTTCAATTCCAAACACAAGATTGTAAAGGCTTCAGTGTATCAGTGAATGTGAACTGAATCATGCATATATGTTGAAATCGTATCTTAAACATTACAGTAAGATGAACAAACAGTGTTATATAATACAGCACCATATAATGCTGCTCAGCCTTCCTACTAAAAAAAAAAAATTGCATGCAGCATGTTTTGATGCTGGTTTATGTTGGTTTCTGCTGGTCCTTTTCTAGTTTTACATACAAACTGAGGTAAAAATTGAAACTTTTTGGTCACACTTTATTTTGATGGTCCGTTTGTTGAAATTTCTGTTACATTGCATCTACATGTCAACTAACTCTCATTAGATTAAAAGTAGACTGTTGGGTTAGGGTTAGTGTAAGTTGACATGTACTTGCAAAGTTTCTTATAGTCAGTCAAATGTCTTTTGAAGGAGCAGTATCAACAGATATTAAGGTGACAGTCTACTAATACTCAAAGGGACCATCAAAATAAAGTTTTACCAACTTTTTTTGTTGTTTTTCCCTAAATTATAGTGTTCCCTTATGGCCCGTTTCCACTGAGTGGTACGGTACGGTACGGTTCGGTACGCTTTTAAGGCCGTTTCCACTGTCAAAAAGCATACCGAACCGTACCGTACCGTACCACTTTTTAGTCACCCTTTGCAAATGGTCCCAAGCGTACCAAAGCGTGCTGTAAGGCAGAGCTAGACGTGCAGCTGAACGCCATTGGCTTACAGAGATACGTCATTTGCTTGCACAACAAGCCAGAATGAAAACAAAAGACCCGCCATGTTTAATACACAGCCGAGAGACAATGCTCCGAAATAATATCAGCATATAATAACGAGCCATGGTCGACCCGAGCTCAAACACACCTTGTTGTCGTCTTGAACGCCCACAAAACCGAGAGAAGAGCAGATTCTTATGGGTTACGAGCCCATAAGCGCGAGCGCGTGAGATTTCGCTTGTCTCTTGTGCTCGCGTCAATGTTTGAAATAACAAAGTTCTTAATCTGGACTATTATAAACTCGGAATGACGGAGTTACTCTCTAACGAGAGAATAATGACGGAGAGGCTACATGAACTGGTGAAGATAAAAGATACAGATGAGAGGTTTGCAAAGACGGGGCTCTATTTCGTATTGTTTTTTAACCTAAATAGGGCATACATGTCTGCTGTGTCTAGTTTTTCTGTAATTTGGTAACATCGGAGACTGTGTGGGGCTGTATGTGTTCATATATGCTGCATTTATTTATTTATTTTATATAATCGCGGACTATAGGCTATTCCGCATCATTGATCTGCAGTTATAATCAGATTATGTTCAGTCAGTAATGACATTTTTACACCAGTGTTTATGTGTATAATAAAGCATCTGTTTTGTGAGAAGTGCTTCTCATATGATTTGTGACCGACCCATAAAGCTTTACTGTAGACATTTCCTCGAGCGAAAATTATGTCGACAAACTTTCTGTTGTACACCACGCCCACCAAAAGAGTACCCTTTTGCAGTGAAAACGCAAGCCTGATAAAGGTGACCAGTACCGACCCGTACCGTACCGTACCACTCAGTGGAAACGGGCCATTAAATGATACATTCACCGGCCAATTTATTAGCTACACCTGTCCAGCTTCTCATCAGCCAATCACATGGCAGCCAATCACAAGGCATGTACACATAGTAAAGACGATCTACTGCAGTTTAAACCGAGCATCAGAATGGGGAAGAAAGGTAATTTAAGTGACTTTGAACATGGCATGTTGTTGGTGCCAGACAGACTGATCTGGGTATTTCAGAAGCTGCTGATCTACTGGGATTTTCAAGCACAACCATCTCTAGGGTTTACGGAGAATGGGCTGAAAAAGTATCCAGTGACTGGCAGTTCTGTGGGCGCAAATGTTGAAGCCTTGTTAATGCCAGAGGTCAGAGGAGAATGGCCAGACTGGTTAAGCTAATAGAAAGGCAACAGTACCTCAAATAACAACTTGTTGCAACCAAAGTATGCAAAAGAGCATATCTGAATGCACAACACATCAAACCTTGAGGAAGATGGGCTACAACAGCAGAAGACCACGCCAGGTGCCACTCCTGTCAGCTAAGAACAGGAAACTGAGGCTACAATTCTCACAGGCTCACCAAAATCAGACAACAGAAGATTGGAGAAACATTGCCTGGTCTGATGAGTCTTGATTTCTGCTGCCACATTCGGATGGTAGGGTCAGAATTTGGCGTCAATAACATGAAAGCATGGATCCATCATGCCTTGTATCAATGGTTCAGGCTGCGGGTGGTGTAATGGTGCGGGGGATATTTGCTTGGCACACCTTGGGCCCATTAGTACCAATTGAGCATCATGCAAGTATTAAGTATTTTTGCTGACCATGTCCATCCCTTTATGACCACAGAGTAAGCATCTTCTGATAGCTACTTCCAGCAGGATAACGGACCATGCCATAAAGCGCAAATTATTTCAGATTGGTTTCTTAAACATGACAATGAGTTCACTGTACTCAAATGGCCTCCACAATCTGGATCTCAATTCAATAGAGCACATTTGGGCTGTGGTGAATGGGATATTCGCATCATGAATGTGTAGCCAAATCTGCAGCAACTACGTGATGCTATCATGTCAATATAGACCAAAATCTTTTAGGAATATTTCCAGTTCCTTGTTAAATCTATGCCATGAAGGATTAAAGCAGGTCTGAAGGCAAAACGGTGTCTAACCCGATACTAGTAAGACGTATACTGTAATAAAGTGTATAATAACATCATGTAGGGTTTGAGTAAAATAAAATACAGCAGTTTTAAAAATGAATGATCCATTAAATGGTTTAAATGGAATAGAATATTTAACATCAGACTATTTTCTCAATTTTCTCCTTTAGATTAGTCACATTTAGATTCGTTTTAAGTAATATGCTGGCTCTTCTATGCTCTTGGATATGGTCTTGGATAGTGGCCTTTTTTTAAAGCTTCCAAAAATAATGTTGTAAAACTAAGGGGGTTTGCGCTTCTCTTAAGTCAAATTTTTAATTTTAAACTCAAATTAGTGGTGGCTGCGGAAGGCAACATCTTGGCAAATCTCCAATTCAAAATATATAACATAACATAAGACACATTCATAGCAGAAGCTCTGGGAAGAGACGCATCTGGTGAGAACCAATTACTAGTTTGTTTACAAAAGAAAAAAGATGATCAAGAATCATATCTCTCATATTGTAATATAGTGTAGCCAAGTACTTTCCCTACTACTCTTCAAAAGATTTTTTTTTTTCTTCAGAAGTGTTTTGTAAGGATTGCGTCTCAAATTCAATGACTCCATTCACTATTTTATTTCAGAAACTCCGGGCCCTATCATACACCCAGCGCAATAAGGCGCAAGACATGTTTGGCACAGTTTGTTGCTATTTTCAGACCAGCGCAACTGTAATTTTCTTGTTTTGCACCATGTTGTTTAAATAGCAAATCCTTCTGTGCCATTTTGTGGACTCATGGGTGTACCAGTCTAGAAAAGAGGAGTGTTAAGGCACATTGTTGGATTTTGAAGACGTCTAAATCACCATAGGTGTTTGGATATAACACAGTTTTTTTGACCACACTTCATTATTATTGGTCATTTATTCATTTGCTGGAGATTAGAACTGAATTCAGAAATAGTTTTGAAACAAATCTTTGAGCTTAACAAATGTAATAAAATATGCAGGCTAGTGGATGTCTTCATCGCGTTACCTTACTCCACAAAAGTCAAGGAGTAAAGTAAAGAGTAAAAGTAAAGTAAAGAGAAAGTCAAGAGGCCGAATGGAGAAGGCTCATTCTTTATCCTTGTGCTGCAGATAGTCTGTTTAAGTGTTTTCTCACTAGTGAAGCGTTCAGTTTTTCCACTTATAAAGTCCGCCATGTAAATAGCAAATGCACCATGGTGTGATGCAACTGACTCTTAAAGGGAATGGGAATGAGACTCTGATTGGTTTAATGCACATTATGCTCAAAACACACCCAGAACTCATTGAGAGAATAAGCACAACTCTGTTAGACCACGCGACAGGGTGCAAAAAGTATTTTTCCATCCTTAAAATAGTGGATTCGAACACACCTTTAATGCTTTGCACCTACTGTAGATCGTTAAACTAGAGCCCTCCATCTTCTTTTCATCTATGATATTAACATTTTTCAAATATTTGTTTTATGTACAAGATTTATTTAACCAAAGGTAATGTGCCAGATAATTTCAGAAGATATTTCAAAGTACCTGTAAATTCACAGGTTTATTGTTATTTTACTTGTCAGTTTTCATTTAGTTTTTGTCTTATTATTATTTGGGCTCTAAATATGCCTGCACATTATGGCTTTTTTCAGTTTAATTCTAATACTTGTGTATTTTTGTGTATATAATTTTTTTTAAAATGTTGTTTTTTTTAAGTTACTGTGTAACATTATAGAGTATACTACTTTTACAATGCCATGTACATGCTGAGTTAGTGATAGAGGTTTATACAATTTTAAAATGTGGAACGTTATGTTACAAAAACACGTTGACCTGCTTAAGACATGTTAACCCCTTGGCAGAATATATGCTAGTTTGATAAATGTATGCACTTTTGGAAGCTTAAAAAAAAGAAAAAGAAAAAAAAGGCCACTATTTAACACCGTTATACAGCATTGAAGAGCCAAGATAAAATTTAACACAACTCCAACTGTGTTTTGTCTGAAAGAAGAAAGTCATATACACCGAGGTTGGATTGAGAGTGAGTAAATTATGGGGTAACTTTCTTTTTTTTTTGGTGAACTATCCCTTTAAGAGGGCATTAATATTTCACATCAAGTGGCACATGACCAACATGCTGAATAATTGAGCGATCCGTTCAAAAGAGGTTTAGGTTCTCCAGAGGATGCTTAGTAAATCTGGTCAGAGGAAAATAAACATGGTTCAACAGCTCGCATGATATTGTTAAAAGGAACAACTTTAAAAGTGTAAATCATTCATGAGGACACCAAAGACAAGCTGTGATGATAAAAGGGGTTAATGGTTGCAGGTACTTACAGTAAAAACTTACAAAAAAAAGCATTAAAATAAACTGCATTTGCAAACCATTGGATGCAATGTATCATTAATTTGGGACCATTTTAGTGGCAGGTAAGTTGCTATGTAATTAATCAAGATTGCATAATTATGGCATTTTATTCTTATGAGTAATAGAATTGAGAATGGTATGTTATTAGAACTTATGTTTGGTGCAGGGTTTTGTTTTTATCCACTGGGATTTAATTTGATGTTTGTGGTTTGTTATTGGTTCAACTGGTTCTTTCAATTCACAAAACCATGATTAGAATGGTTTGTTCATAAATTTGACTGAACCAGTTAGAAGGTTGTTGTTAAACTGGCTCCATTTCTTACACAAAATTACAGCATGACTTTAAACTTACAGTTTGCTAATTAGTTTAGAACGTTTATCGCCAATGAACAAACAAAGTCTAAACCTTATTCATGTTTTCAGGCAAGATGAGACATAAATTAATAAGTTTTATGTCTTTGAGATGAACAAAACTACCACTGCTGCATAGTCAATAAATAAACAACCAAATAATAAATTAAATCAAACTAGACACAGGTAAGCACGACAACCCAAACAAATGAAAACCTACTTAGAAACATCTCAACTACTGTGGTAACCGTCATTCTTTGAAGTAAGGAACAGAGACATTATGTCAAAACAAGATTACGGGAAAAAATAAATAAGTAAATAGATAAATCTCCATATCCAACATAACTCCAATCTGAAAGGGAAATTTCAAGGGAACAAACAGGAACTAAACACAATAATTAGTGATCATTAGGCAAATTACATAAAGTTTCTTATCTTAGAACATAACTTAAGGTATGATATATTAAACTAGATGTTTTGCTAATTGGCATTACAAAAGCGAATCTTAACTTGATTTAAGATTATCATCTTACAAAATCATATCTTATTTCTAGTTTATTTGTTACTTCACAGCATCATCAACCTATGCCTTATTTTGTTGTGAATATGCATTCGATAGTGGTAAAAATTAGATGCTGTGCCTTTAACACACATAATAATGAGAAACCAAACAAGACACAGGTGAGCACAATCAGTAACCAGTGAAATAAACATAATTAGAATCCATTATGACTAGGGGAAACATAAACTATACAAAGGAATTAAGATATAAGAGTCTTCAGTGTTTATGATCCACTATAATCTCAGTTGTCCACACTGGCATAATACCACTAAGAGTAGTCCCATGGGATGCTGAAGACCACAACTCTCATGATTCCACACTCAATCATGGCATCATCTAACTATGCCTTAGTTTGCTGCAAATAGTCCTCCTCTAGTGGCAGAAATTACATGCTGTGCCTTTCACACATATACTATTGAGAAATCAAGCCAGGCACAGGTGAGCACAATCCGTAACCAGTGAAATAAATAAGAATATAATTAGAATCCACTATGCCAGGGGAATAAAACAAACGAAACAAAATAAAAGATCAGAAACAATGAAAAATACTTCAAAATAAAATTCTTCAGAAATCAGAAACTTCAAAACATATTGTGACAAAAATACTGTTTTGCTAACCCACTTCAAGCTGTGTTAGTTTACCACACTTATTTATTTTTAATATCATCAAGGGATAAAGTAATCACAGGAGTTTCTGTTTAAAATGTTGACACCATCCTCAACTTTGCCAGAGTTATCAACTCAACAGTGGATTAATTTTCCATTCTTGTCCCATAACTTTGAAGTACCCATCCTTATCTATAATGATTTAGCAAGCAGTGTTTATGATCCACTATAATCTCAGCCATTCAAACTGTCAAAATACACCACTAACAGGAGTCCCATGGGATGCTGAAGACTACAGCAGCCCTACAACTCTCATGATTTCACACTCAGTCATGGGATCATCAAACTGTGCCTTAGTTTGTTACAAATAGTCCTCCTCTAGTAGCAAAAATTACATGCCGTGCCTTTAACACACATAAAGTAATATTTAGAAACCAAGCCAGGCACAGGTGAGCACAATCAGTAACCAGTGAAATAAATGGGAACATATTTAGAATCCATTATGACTAAGGAAAAAATTTACTAAACACAAAATAAAAGATCAGAAACCACAACACAAATAAAACTTCAGAATAAGAGTCTTCAAAAATCAGAAACAATCAAAAAAATCTGCAACAAAAATACTGTTTTGCTAGTGCTTTTCCTGCTTAGTGTCAGTTTATCACATTTCCTTTTTTAATCAACGGATAAAGTAATCACTGGGATTTCTGTTTAAAATTTCAACACTATCTTCAACTTCACCAGAATTATCAGCATAACAGTGGATTAATTTTCCATTCTTGTCCTATAACCATGAATTACCTGTCCATATCTTTAGCGATTTAGCAAGCAGTGTATATGATCCACTGTAATCTCAGCCGTCCACACTGCCATAATACACCACTAACACTCGCCTTCTCATCCATGATTGAAAAGCATCCGCAAGTGACAAAATCGCCAAACTCCTTTTCTCTGCCGTATCTATCAGGAAAATCCCCATATCCGTCTTGCTCACACATGAGCCTTTGAATCCCCCCGCAATCTTTCCTCGGGGGCCTGGGAGGTTGTTTATGTGGGTGGTTTTGGCAAAAATCACGGAATTCATTTTGATTTAATGAAAACCTCAAGTTTTTTTATTTCTTTTTTGCCCCTAGCAGAATTTGGATGCAGGCAGAGAGTAATTGAACAATATGAGAATAGCTGTTGTTCGTCAGCATTCGAGTAATTAAGCGAAACTCCACCGCAGGGCAGCAGGTAAATAGCCCAGCTTTATACTCCAACACGCATTTAATTACTTTGTGTGGATAAAATGCTTCTAAACATGCATGAAATTTACAAATCATGAGCAGTTTATGAGGTTTATTCGGCGCGATTGAGATTATTGTATGAAAATAAGATGTAAAGACTTCATGAGCTTTTCTAAGATGATGTAAGAATTAGTGTAGAATGACAATTAAGAGTGTAAATGACTAATTAAGAACTTTTATTCATGATGGCTTAATTTCATTTCATTTTCATACTGATTATAAAAGATCTGAAGAATCTGGTGCAACAATAAATTAAGAATAAAATTCTTTACGAATGCATGAGTGTAGACAATTGAATTGTTATTAAAAGATATCATGATCGTTGTTTAATTTTAAATTATGTTAATTACTACACTTTCGCAAGTCAACTAACTTCATTTTTGAAAAATTGCCAACATATCAACCTTAAGTTTATGATGTAAACCCATATTTAAATTAACAAGGAGTACAAACGCAAGTGCATATTGAGTTTATGAAACCAATGCCATGTCATGGTTACACACATGGAGGCCAAGGATGGATCTTTTAAGGGTTTTATTCAAAACAACATTACTGAATCAGAGTAATGAAACCGGTGTGGTGTTGTAGATGTAAGCGATCTCATTAACAGTTGACAAGGTAAACCTCTGATGGTGAGCGATCTCACACAGAGTTTGTTCTAGGAAACATCCGAGGGCGAGTAATCTCAAACACAGGTCATGAGGCAAACATCAGATCTTCAGTTAAACAGCAGAATAGCTTAGTCACTTCCCTTATTCGGTTGTATTTGTGTCCATAGGCTAAATGAAGACATCCATGTGACCATCCAACTTCAATACCAGCCGATGAATGAGAGAATTAGGTGGGTATTTGTGGTGTGCGGTGATTGTGGGTGCAGGTGCAGGTCATTAGTTTGCTGATGATTGTTTATGGGTGTGGTGAGGGGTGGTTGGTGAGGGAGAGCGGTGACTGGAGCTGCAGGAACCAGCCATGGGTGTGACAGTATAAGATATATATTTAATATATTTTTTGTTTCTAAAATAATAATACTTTTAAATCGTAGTATTTTTTTCGAAACACTTGTCTTTCTTTATTATATTAATATTATTCATTCATTTTCTTTTTGGCTTATTCATTCATTTTCGTTTCGGCTTAGTCCCTATATTAATCTGGGGTCACCACAGTGGAATAAACCGCCAACTTATCCAGCATATGTTTTACGCAGTGGATGCTCTTCCAGCTCCAACCCATCACTGGGAAACACACATACACTACGGACAATTTAGCTTACCCAATTCACCAGTACTGCATGTCTTTGGACTTGTGGGGGAACCCGGAGCACACGGATGAATCCCAGATGAACACAAGGACAACATGCAAACCTCAGATAGAAATGCCACCTGACCCAGCCGAGGCTCGAACCAGCGACCTTCTTGCTGTGAGACAATCTTGCTACTCACCATGCCACCATGACGCCCATATTAATATTAATTTATTATAAAAAAAGACAAAATATTTGATATATTTATTGTTATTATTGCTGCAATGACTGTCATGTTCTAGATAAAAGAGTATTTCTATGTATTATAATATATATATATATATATATATATATTGAACTACAAAAAAAACATTTATTTTTGTTATTGTTAAACAATTAAATATAAAATATTATAATAAAAAATAGGGCGCCACGGTAGCGTAGTGAGTAGCACATTCGCCTCACAGCAAGAAGGTCGCTGGTTCGAGCCTCGGCTGGGTCAGTTGGCATTTCTGTGTAAAGTTTGCATGTTCTCCCCATGGTTGTGTGGGTTTCCTCCAGGTGCTCCGGATTCCCCCACAGTCCAAAGATATGTGGTACAGGTGAATTGAGTAAGCTAAATTGTCCGTAGTGCATGTGTGTGAATGAGAATGTATGGATGTTTCCCAGAGATGGATTGCGGCTGGAAGGGCATCCACTGTGTAAAACAAATGCTGGATAAGTTGGCGGGTCATTCTGAAAATAATTATAAGAAATATATAGTACATATAAAATCTCAAAGTTAATTCATTCATTTTCTTGTTGGCTTAGTCCCTTTATTAATCCGGGGTCGCCACAGCGGAATTATCTGCCAATTTATCCAGCATTTGTTTTTATGCAGCGGATGCCCTTCCAGCCGCAACCCATCTCTGGGTAACATCCATACATTCTTATTCACACACATACACTATGGACAATTTAGCTTACCCAATTCACCTGTACCGCATATCTTTGGACTGTGGGGGAAACCAGAGCACCCGGAGGAAACCCACGCAACCACGGGGAGAACATGCAAACTCCACACAGAAACGCCAACTGACCCAGCTGAGGCTCGAACCAGTGACCTTCTTGCTGTGAGGCAAACGTGCTACTCACTACGCCACCGTGGTGCCCAATTTCAAAGTTATGGAACATTAATTATTATACAAAAAAAAAAACAATTTCAATTGTCTTCAATAAGCTCCACCAGGCTTAGGTTCAGTGTAGATTTCTGCACTGGTGCAAGACGGAGTTGATTTGAGCAAAAGCAAAGAGTATTTACCATTTTTCCGTTACGGAGCAGTTACATGCTTTTATGATTCTGCTCATCGGCACCAGCTGTTCCACAATCTGTTCTTTTCCAGACAAGCGCTGTTGTGTTTATTTATTTATCCGCAAAACAAATTGAGGCCTGTGCAAGGCCTGCTTGAAAAACCTGCCGTCCGGCGTCCCGTGTCTGACTTTGACGTTGATGGATCACCTTCAATCGGATAAAACCTTCGATATTTCATAATCGAGTCAAGAACGGAGGACGCAAATTTGATCAAGAGAGTCGTGTGACTGTACAATCCATGCTGAAAAAAACAAAAAAAAAAAACAATAGAAACCACCATAGACATACTAATGGTTTACACTATATATAAACCTCATAAACATTAAAGGCATAGTTCACCCCATCCAAATAATAATAATAATAATAATAATAATAATACTACAATCAGTCACCATTTAAATCTCCCTCAAGTGGTCTCAAACCTTTACGAGTTTCATTTTCTTCAGTAAACACTCACAAAGTAGGAGAACCAAATACTGTGGAAGTCAATGGTTACAGGTTTCCAACATATTTTTTTAAGAAATAAAAGAAATTCATAAGAAAGTAAAAGAAATTCAGACAGGTTCGGGACAAGGGTGAGAAAATCATTATCATCAAAACCAGTACATGGTACAGTACATGGACAGAACTGCCAACTAATCCAGCATATGTTTAATGCAGCGGATACCCTTCCAGCCATAACCCATCACTGAGACAAATGCAAACAAACACGGGGAGAACAAGCAAACTCCAAACCAGCGATCCCAACATTATGAGTTATGCAATTATTTATTTGTGTGGAAAACTCGTAACTGTACGGCTATATACATGATTGATTTCCTACCAGAGCATATGCTTACCAACACCATGTGTTTTGTGCCTAACTGCGTTCATTCCCCCGCAGTTCTTAAATATATAATAAATTATGTACACTCAGATGCTGAAATCTGTTGAAAAAAAATGAACAATCCATCAGTCTTGTGCTTTCATATACATACAGTCGCATATCATCCATAATCTGCATATTGCATCATCATCATCATCGGAGAGACCTTAAAGTGCTGCAGTGTGCCTTTTGTTAACGTGTGAAGCATATTGTACATGATCATTATGGTTCATTTATATTCATTATGTCTTACAGTAGGGGCGGCACAGTGGCTCAGGGGTTAGCACTTTCGCTTCACAGCAAGTGTCACTAGTTCGAGTCCGGCTGGGCCAGTTGGCATTTCTGTGTGCAGTTTGCATGCTTCCGGTGCTTTGATTTCTCCTACAGTCCAAAGACATGCGATATAAGTGAATTGGGTAAAACAAAATTGGCAATAGGGAAAAAGAGCGTGTGAGAGTGTATATCGTTTATATGGAGAATGAAGTCACGTGCATTGCTCAGGTGTGAGTTTTCACAGACTTCAACAGATTGTAAAAATCTTGATGGTTCTGTGGGTCTCATGTATCAAATCTGATCTTTTTTGTATTTTCTATTGGGTTTAGATCAGGTTACTGGCTGGGCCATTCTATAGCTTGATTTTCTTTCTCTGAAAGCATTTGAGAGTTTCCTTGGCTGTGTTTTGGATCATTGTCTTGCTGAAATGTCCACCCTGGTTTCATCATCATCCTGATAATGTAGATGTTATTAATATTAATTTACAACAACGAAAGGCAGAGGGTTGCTGAAGAACTACTGAGAGATTTCAGCTGCTGTCTGGGCTTTCACTGCCTTTCTGCACCTCACTTTCTTCGTGTGTTCAATACTTTTTTCCTGCGTCATTTCATTTTATTACACATAACTTCATTAGTAAACTAATTAGATTTGTTTTCTTCGCATATATGAATTTCTTTGGGTTATTACCAACATCTGGTGAAAAGTCAACAGCAACTTTAGAAATATGTTCTGAGAAAAATGGTGACTTGTTCAATACTAATTTTCCCCACTGTATATAAAGTATAAAAGGATAGGATACACTGTATTATAACTCATCCATCAGCCATTTAGTGACTCTTTCACATCCCCATACACCCTTTACAGGATTCATGGGAGACAGTGACCCTTATCATGATGTTATGTGTGAAAGGTCTGCTGGAGACCATGAGAGACCACCATCCTCCAGTTACAGGGGAATGCTGTGTACAGTTCAGCCAGCTCAACCTCAGATAAAATATTTGCTCTGTGGTATTTAGCCTTTCCCTGTGGACTGCTGAATGTCAGACTGTACCACAAGCAAGCAGGGCTCAGTTTGACACGTTACGGTCATGATAAACCTGCGCTGGAGACAGGTTTCGTCAAGAAAGACACTTTAGTGGATCGATCTGGTGGAAAACTAAAAGAAAAAAAGACCTAAACCTTTGCCTAAAATCATTACTTATATACACTGAAAAAAAATTATTCATTGGATTTACTAAATCTTTTTAAGGTAAGTGGTTGCAAACACTTGATTTCGGCTGAAAAAAGCGTTGATGATTAAAAAAAAAATACAATAATAATAATAATAATAATAATAATAATAATAATAATAATAATAATGTTGTATAATAATATAAAAATTATATTATTGTTTTACAAGTTCAAGTTAGATAATAAATTAAATCATTTAAAATTGATTTTTAAATATAAAGTATACATATATACATATACAACTAAATTAAGTTGAACATTACTGCATTTATTATGTTTAAACTCAGCCCATATAAATTGTTAGCAACCACTTTCCTTAAAAAAGTAAATCTAATCATTTTATTTAGTCTACAATATGTCACTGACACACTCCAACCCCCCAAGATCTGATTGGGTAAACATAAAAATAAAAAAAACTATTGAAATAATACTTTTTAATACCATCTATTGGGTTTACTGACAACATTTGCATTACCTCTTTTCTTTAAAAAAAAAAAAAAAAAAAAAACCTACAATGTAAAGAAATGTGCATATTGTCAATAGTATATGCATTTTTTCCCCAGACAATATGAAAAAAATGTGCTGAACAGATTGTCATGTGCTATATATTTATTAATGATTGAATTTAGTCTGTTTTCTTTTTTTGGTTAATACATTGACATTATAGCTCTTTTATTCTTTTACAATTTTAATATTATAAAAAACACTATTGTTAGTATTATTATTATTATTATTATTATTATTATTATTTGTTGTTGTTGTTGTTTTTAATCTTTAATGATTTTCATATTAATGGAAGAACATTTTTCCATGCACTATTTTTTTAATAGTTTTTTTTATTTTTTGTTTTTAATATTTGACAAAAATCAATCTGTCCGTATGTCAAGATGAAAGAAAACCTTATATGTAATCATTCAGAAATTATAAAAAATTATAAATTGACTACAAAAAAGTGTAGTTCAAACCTAAAATTTTTTTAGAAATATCAAGCCAATCCTAAAAATGAATACACTTGTAAAAAAAAAATTAAATCCATCCAAGCAGCTTGCCCACAATACAAAAATTGACCTACATGTGAAAAATCTCCGAGATAAACGAGACTGTCAGCGAAAGGTCAACAAGCAGCTGTTTTCCTCCTGCTACAGTTTAGCTGAATAGTGAAATCACATATTATGAACAAGATAAAGCATAATAAGACAGGCAAAGGGGAAACTGTGCCTCAGTCTTACAGCAAACAGCTGCTCGTGCTCTTAACAGCATAATTCATTAATGTAGAAAATCATACTCAAACCATTAGTGCTGGAAAGTGTACTGACAAATCATATGCGCGTGAAAGTATCATTATTTACCAAAGTATCAGTTCTAAACACTAGTCAAAGTATGAGTAAAAGTACAGGTAGCCCCTCTAAAAGTACTCATGAGTAGTGAGTATTACGCTGTGACAATGATTCCACCGAATACTGCAGATTAAAAATGTAGATTACATCAGTGTATTTTCTTTTAAGGGTGCTTCTAAGGTTTTAAGGGTGAATATATGTTA
>CAIGQQ010004613.1:1336087-1357082 GCA_903798035.1 Danio albolineatus | reverse complement strand
TATATTATATTATATTAAATTAGATTTTAAAAAATGGCAACTGTCCCAGCCGAGGCTTGAACCAGTGGCCTTCTTGCTGTTAAGCGACATCGCTACCCACTACGCCACTGCGTCACCCATCATATTATATTATTCATTCATCATCTTTTCGGCTTAGTCCCTTTATTAAACATTCTCATTCACATATTCTCATTCACACACATGCACCACGGACAAGAGGAAACCCACGTGAACACGGGGAGAACATGCAAACTTCATACAGAAATGCCAACTGACTCAGCCGAGGCTCAAACCAGCGACCTTCTTGCTGTGAGGTGACAGCACTGCCTACTGCACCACTGTAATTATTATATTATTTTATATTATATTATATAAAATTAATATTTGGTTTCAGAAATGACCTTTAATTGAATAACTTTTACCATTTTTGAATTTTTCATTACCATAGTCTACTCAAAATACTGCAGACATGTTGCACTTGGGCCTATGTATAGTATACAAATATGAATAAAATCTTTCAGTGTATATTTTTTGTTTTCAATCTTTGGAAAATTCACAGCAGAATGAACCGACAACTATTCCAGCAAGTTTTACACAGCAGATGCCCTTCTAGCAGCAACCTAGTACTGGGACACACCCATACACTCTCGCATTCAAACACATACACTACAGCCAACTTAGTTTACCTAATTCCCTTAAAGCACATGTCTTTGAATTGGGAAACCGGAGCACGGGAACACAATTGTCAGTATTAAGACCAATAAAACTGAACTGCAAAAAAATATTTTAGAAGCCAATAACAAAAATGTAAGACAACTGCAACCTTTTTAAATCAGTAAAAGGTTATGGTGAAGTGTTTGAAAGCAATAGGGAATAGAGATGATAACTTGGAACAGAACTCAGCCAGGAACTCTGTTTCTAACTATAGCTTTAGCAATATAGTTTCAAACACACAAGTTTAAGACGCTGTTTGTGAATGTTCATGGAAACTATGGATTCAGGAAACAGTGAAGTGCCAAATTATGTTTGTAACAACTAAATGTGCGATCTTAGTTGGCTAAAATGATGGTTTTGGTAAATACACACTTGGCTAGCTAAGCTAAAATTGCTACAATTATTTAATTCCACGCTTGTTTTTATTTCTCATGAGACAAGCTTCGATTGATCTTGGGTCAACCATAGGTCATTGTTTTGCGCAATCATTGTATTATTACTGTGCATTTAAAAATGTCACTTCCTGTTTTTTTCAATCAGCTAGCTTGTTGTACATGCTAATAATAATATTTCAGAAACTACTCATTACAGGAGATAAAATTGCTTCAGAATGACATTTTATGTAGCACTGATTTTTGAAGTGATATTTTTAGGTTTCATCATCACCACCACCTCAGCATCTACTTTTCGAGTATGCTAAAATTGCAATTTCTCATTTTGTTGGCTTCACCCAGTGAGGCTGATGAACTGGACAGATCCAAACCTTCCTGTGGCTCTTCCCAGCAGGACGGGCATCTTCCCCTGACGCTTTCAAGCCCACGGTGATGATGGCAATCATGCAAGCTCAATGATTTCCTGAGCTGACTTTCATATGCCTGTTCCCTCTCATAAATGCGCATTAACCTCTGTGCAGATAGAAACCTGTCAATAGTTGACCTCATAAGAGCAAAAAACGCTGAGGAGACTCATGATTTATATGATAGCTTACTATGATTTGACTTCTAACCATTGGTGTGGATGCTTACATATTCAGAAACGGATGTTAAATTAATGTGAAACTGTCATATTCCGCAGTTTGTTTTTGTTTTGTTTTTTTGGTTAGGTGTTTGTCCACCTTGTGAACAATAGTGATAGGTCATTCTTGAACGTTTCGTTCCATTTGCATGACTCGAGAATGATGAGTTCTCTCAGGGAGTGATTCGTGGGAGAAGATTAAGTCATTTTTGTCAATTCAATTCATCTTTATTTGTATAACGCTTTTACAATGTAGATTGTGTTAAAGCAGCTTCACATGGATTATAGAAAATTGAAACAGTGTCAGTCCAGTTTTCAGTGTTGAAGTTCCTTTCAGCTCAGACTGTGTGCATTGTTTCAACTCATATGGTACTATCAGTTTACATGAACAAACCACTCAAATTTGAAGACCTGTCAGAAGAAGTGAGATGACACAATCATAGACAAAAGACCAGGTAAACAATAAGTGATTATATTCGTATAGAGTTCTAGTTATGACTTGTTTGTAGTGTGATCAACATGTGGTGTAGTTGTAGATGAGTTTGGAAGTAACTCATAACATTTTAATAATATTTTGGCAAATTGAACGAAATGAATCGAAAAAAGATTCGTTCAGTGAG
The DNA here is from genome assembly GCA_903798035.1 of Danio albolineatus. NCBI lineage: Eukaryota > Metazoa > Chordata > Actinopteri > Cypriniformes > Danionidae > Danio > Danio albolineatus. The sequence goes on along the minus strand of CAIGQQ010004613.1, from coordinate 1,354,734 downwards.
TCTAGCTCCAACCTTTAGTACCAAACTGTTAAGCCCAGGGCCCTTATATTAATTGTAAATTTTGCGTTTTTTAACATGGAAAATATATGTGTACCATTCTGTCATGTATGGGTCTGGACAAAAGAGGTGAGGATCCATGTGTAGTTTATTTAAGAGAATAGTCAGGCAGGCAAAGGTCAAAACGGGCAAACAGGAGCATAAAGAAAATCCAAGAGCGTAGTCAAAAGCAGGTAAATGGTAAGGTTAGGCGGCAAAGATTAACAAAACAAAGGTCAAAAACAGGAAGGCAAGGCAAGGGTAAGGCTTATGTGATGGTCTAAACAGAAACAAGACTCAGCAAAGTTTGTGTGAATGTGTGGTGTATATACTGTATAGACCAAGTAACTATTCAATGATGAACTTCAGCTGTGTGAGTGTCAGTGTCCAGAGGACTGTCAGCTGTCGCAGGAGTGATTGGAGCAATGACTTTTGAGAGTTGTAGTTCACTTCAGTGGCAGAATTGTAGTTCTCCAGCGATCTGCAACTGCTAGATTGCTGGTGATTGTAGCATGCACTGTATCAAATAATAGTGCTCGGTGGAAATAAACTGGGCCTAAAATAGGACCCTAAGGTACTCCAGAAAATAAATGCTTTTAAACCACATAGAAATATGGTAAGACTGTGGTGTTGAAGTGATAAGGACTTTTTTTTGTCATGTACACATAATCTGGCAGATGTGTAAAAAATAAAAGCTATGTTACCCTCTTTCAAAGTCAAGCTTTTTAATGCCAAAACAAAATTGTAAATACAACTCTGTTCGCCCATGTCTTCTCTATCGCTTAAGATCTGTTATGATACACAAAAGAAGACCCAAATGCGAGAGTAAAATAAAAGGATTTTAAATGTTAGAATGCAATCCAACAGCTCAATAGTTCAGAGTTTGTGAATAAGGCGATGGATAAAGCCAGTGATACTTCTCAGGAGACGATGCAATAAGCCAGTGACACTTCTGGAAAAGATGATGTAAAGCCAGAGGCAGTTCTCAAGGAGACGATCAGTTAATAACTGCTGGAAAGTTCAGACAGCAGAGCAGGCAGTAACAGTCACAGATGACGCTCATAGATGAATCACATGGAGAACAGTTCAGGAATCAGACAATAGCCACAGAGAACTTTCCACAAGGATTGCGGGTTACATCGACTCACCACCAGCATGTACACGAACGGAGCCTGGATACACAGAACACAAGTTGGAACAACGAACCGACAAAGACAAGACAAAGACACTGGGTATAAGTAGCCGAGATAACAAGCCCCAGCTGCTGATGCTAACGAGCCAGCTGAGCGACTCCCTCCACGTGATCGCCCAGCTGACGAGGCAAGCACCAGACCGCCAGGCCACTAAACCCAAACAGACACACTCGCACTATCAGATAGACACACCCACAAGCATACGCACACAGACACACAGAAAGGAACATACAGATCCGTGAACCGTGACAAGATCAGGCTGCGCATTTAATATGGTCAGTACAATGAATTAATATTAGAGTCAGCAGTGCAACGCAAAAGTGTCACATTACCTGTAATAAATGAGCATCCTGATTTGATGTGGACAAACAAAGTCATTTTTGCCACTCAAGTTTTCTTGGAGCTTTGTGTAATTACAGTTGACCACTTGTCACAAGTCGCTCACTCCAAAAACGCACGGATCACAGGATTTTAAAAAAAAAAACAAAAAAAAACATGTATTTATTTACAATATTAACACTCACAACAGGAAGCGGACCCATCAAACGCTGAACAGGGAGTGTGGCAATACAATATCGGACAAAGAATGAACTCAACACATGGGTATAAATACACAAGCCATAATTGAACTGAATACAAACAGGAAAGAGACACAGGTGGAACTAATAAAAATTAACAAACGGCGGGAAAACAGAACAAAGGAACCACATGACGTAAACAGAAGCACAACAAACACATGGGACACCACATGACACAGCACAACACAGACACACCAGACAAGTGATACCACTGAAGCCATATGAGATGTTTTGAAGGGGCCTATGGAGGATGAGGGAGCTCTCAGATTTCATCTAAAACATCTTAATCATTGTGCTCTGAAGATGAACAATGGTTGCACGATATTAGAACGACATGTGGGTAAGCGATTAATAACATAAATTTCTTTTTTTTATCCTTTAATGTGCTATTGGATCAAATAAATTCCAGATGAGGTTAAAAGATTTCCCAATTTGGTTACAAACATTTGTGATGCTTACTAACGTAAAGCTACTTGGCATGAAAGCAACTTCCCTTTTACCTAGTACATTCACTTCACTATTGGCAATAAAATCTAATTCTTTTTTTTCCCTAAAAATCCACATTGAATATTTCCACATGTATCACATTTTGTTTGTTTTGCGTTTCTTTTTTATCTGTACTAGTGTGGACTTGTGCTATAAAATTTTACTGGATCCTTCGCTAAGTATTTTCCTTACATTACGTGACAGAACAAACTGACCATTACTATGGATCCAGCGAGTGTCTCTCAGTTCAGAGAGCTTATCTCCCATAACAACGCAAGAATCGATCAACAAGATAAAATATTGGCCACTGCTAGTCAAGCCATTCAAAGTTTGGTCGGACAGGTACAGTAACTACCATTACTGCTCAAGTTCAGTAGCTGACAGGTGTGGTAGTCTCAAAAGAAAATAGGGCATCTTCAGCTACGGAAGCGGTGAGCCATTTCCGAACCTCACCTTCCTCCTCTGCCCCACTACTCGGGAGAACCAGTTATGTCAATCCTTTTTAGCAAGTGTTCCCTTTACATTGCCCTGCAACCGTCTTTGTTCCTCACAGAGTGGGCTAAAGTAGCCTTCGTTATTACATTCCTGTCTGGAAGCCGCTCTGTGAGGGACCATCATCTGGGAACAGAAGTTTCCTTGCTGTTAATCTATTGACTTATTTTCGAAAGAACTCAGGAAAGTGTTTGATCATGCTGCTTCCGGAAGAGAGAAAGCGTGAGTCCTCGCAGAGCTCCGTCAGGGGAATCTGAGCATGGCAGAGTACTCCATTGAGTTCCGTACCTTGGCCACAGAATGCTGATGAAATGAGGCACAATGGGGCTTCTTCACGGCCCATTGAAATGATTTCAGGATGAATTATAAACAATTGGACCTTCCTAAAACCTAAAAAAGGGCCTCATTGTAACCCAAATTCCCTTCATTGGCCTTTACCGATCACAGCCTCCCAATCATCCCCATCCCCTGAATTGGCTCTGTCACAGTCTCTCCACTCCACCTATAGCTGGTGTACGGTAAGTGCACTGGTGCCATTGTCCTGTGGCTGCCGTCACATCATCCAAGTGGATGCTGCACACTGTTGGTGGTGTGGAGAGATCCCCTCTAATGATTGTGAAGTGCTTTGGATGCATGGCTATACACGATAAATGCGCTATTTAAATACACATTACATTAGATTACAAAAACCACAGGGCTGAATTTGCTCATATCAGGCCTAAATGCTTAAATGTGGCATATAAAGCCTTTTTTAGATCAAGCAGCTTCCAAGAAAGACCGAAAAGATCGAAACGGGTAAATGTGTGTGTCTGCTGCATCGCAATGCTGTTGGCCATGAAGAAGCTATTAGGAGGATAGGCATTGATTTATCTATGTGAGTTCAGCATTGGAAGCTGTTCCTATGACGGCTTCCAGAGGAGAGGTTACTGATGTATAGATTCCTCTTAAGGACTGGCTGTGAAGATGTCTCACAACGAAAGCGTATGAATATAAAAACGCCAAATCAAATTTAATGCAGAGAACAATGTAAAGAGACCCGGAGGACAATTTTCTTCACGCTGAGATCTTTATGTTCTTAGTTTCCAAAACTTTTTTTCTGAGAGAAAATGTGCTAGAGCACTCCCTGTTCTCCTCTAATGACAGACAGGGCTATGATGAACCACCGCAGCATTTTTGTCCTGATGTACATTGTTCCCTTTATTTCAGGCAGAAAGGCCGTGTTGACTACAGTAACATCCAGCTCTCCGCGTCAACAAAGACACATTGTTCCATTAGGAGCAGGACTACAGCAGTGTAAAGGGTCCCATCACTCACAGGAGGAATTTATTTATATCTCAATCAAGACAGAGAGGGCAGGAAATGAGAAAACCAGGAGCAACAATAGATGAGTAAGTGGTGCAATGGAAATCATGGCAGGCATTAGAGGAAGTGTCATTTTATAGAGCAGGTATATGCGCTTGCTTCACAAATAGTACATTTTGAGCTTGGTTAGCAGATTGTGTCCTTACTGCTGAAGAAGAAAAAAACCTAATATATAAAAACAAAAACAGATAAATGTTTAAAAGATAAATATAAATGTTTTATCATGAAAGACTAGTGGTTCTGAGGTCACATCAAAAAGTACTGAGCAATTTAAATGTGTACATTTGTACAATTTTTACATTTACAATTTGCACATTTTAGACAGTAAAAATCTAAAAACATGAACACATAAATCCTGGAGACACTGTATGATTATCATTTTCCTGTATTTATCCTGTATTGATGTGGATGCTAATTTTAATATAGTTTTTACATATTGGTGTGGATGCTAATATAGTTATAAATATAGTTATTGTCCTGTGATGTAGATGCTAATAGTTACCAATATAGTTATCGTCTCTTGATGTGGATGCTAATATAGTTATCGATATAGTTATCGTCTTTTGGTGTTGATGCTAATATAGCTATAGATATAGTTATCGTCTCTTGGTGTGGATGCTAATATAGTTATCAAGTTTCGTTTCTTGGTGGGGATGCTAAAATAGTTATCCTTATAGTTATTGTCTGTTGTTGTAAATGGTAATATAGTTATCGATACAGTTATTTTGGTGGAGTGGGTGTTAAAATAGTTAATGCTATACTGTAGTTATCTTCTGCTGATGTGCTAAAGTTATCGTTATAGTTATCGTCTGTAAGTGTGGATGCTAATATAGTTATAGTTAATTAGTACTGCTGTCGATGCGAACAAGTTTTTTCGTTATAGGTGTGGACATTATTAGCATATGTTGGTGTGGATGCTAATATTGTTATTGATATAGTTATCTGTTAGTGTGGATGCTAACATAGTTGACCTGGATGCTAAAAGAGTTATCAAAATTGTTATCATCTGCTGGTGTAGATGCAAATATAGTAACATCTGTTGATGTGGATGCTAAAAAATTGAATGTTGTTGTAGATGCTAATATTGTTATTCTCTTTTGGTGATAATATAGGTATCATTGTAGTTATTGTCTGTTGGCTACGCTAATATAGGTATTATAATTTTTGTCTGTTGGTCTGGATGCTAATATAGTTATTGTTATAGTCTGTTGGTGTGGATGCTAACATAGGTATCATAGTTATCATCTGCTGGTGAAGATGCTAATATAGGTATTGCCTATAGATGTAGATGCTTATACTTGTGCTAGTGTGGATGCTAACAAAGTTTATCATTATAGTTGCCATGTCTTGGGCTGCGTCCGAAACCGCCTACTACTCAGTAGGTACTGCATTTGAATTTAAACGTACTACTCGGCCGTTAGAAAAGTACGTTCTATACAGTATGAATGTGAGAAGTATGAATGGAATTCGGACATACTACATCCGCCATTTTGTCACGGTCACGTGACCTACCTGCGTCAGTTGCATCGCTTAACTCCCATTCATGAATTCTCTCGCGGGGCATCATGGGATATCGCAGCGTGCATGGAATGCGCACTTCAGAATCTCGCCGGAAGTAGTAAGTCATCCGGGTACTTCTCGCATACTGATTTTCGAATTCTATGAATTCGGACATACTACTCGGCTCGCATACTGATTATAGCGTACTGTATAATAAGGAAGTATGCGGTTTCGGACGCAGTCTTGGTGTGGATGCTAATATAGTTATCGTTGACATGTATGCTAATAGACTTATCCTTATACAGTAGTTATAATCTGCTGGTGTAGAAGCTAATATAGTTATCAATCATCTGTTGATGTGGATGCTAATGTAATTATCATTGTTGTGGGCATTTTTTTTTTTTTTTTGTCTGGTTATTGTTATAGTTATTGTCTGCTGGTGATGGTGCTAATATAGTTGTCATTATTCATTCAATAATTTTCTATTCGGCTTAGTCCCTTTATTAATCTGGGGTCGCCCCAGCAGAACGAACCGCCATAGTTATCATTATAGTTATTGTATTTTGTTGTTAACAAAATCATTCATTGATTCATTCATTTTCTTTTCGGCTTAATCCCTTTATTAATCTGGGCTCGCCACAGCGGAATGAACCGCCAACTTATTCAGCATATGTTTTACGCAACGGATGCCCTTACAGCTGCAACCCATCTCTGGGAAACATCCATACACACTCATACACACACATACACTACAGACAATTTAGCTCATCCAATGCACCTATACCACGTCTTTGGACCTGTGGGGGAAACCGGAGCACCCGGAGGAAACCTACACGACCACGGGGAGAACATGCAAACTCCACACAGAAATGCCAACTGAGCCAGCCGAGGCTCGAACCAGCGACCCTCTTGCTGTGAGGTGAACGCTACCCACTATGCCACTGTGGTGCCCGTTAACAAAAACAATACAAATTAAAAATAATAAGCGTCCACCTTTCATGGACAGTCTGATTTTATTAACTCACACATTGGCAATAAAACGGCAATTAGAGACTGAAAAAACTCATACATCTCCCTTAATTGAACCCAGACCTCTGAATTATTAAAAAAGCAAACGTACACTCTACTTCTCAAGTCATGACCACATCACAACCTTGGCTTTGCAATACATTCTCAATAATTTAACAGGCAATTATAACTTTCTAAATACTGAATTTGTGTAATAAGCTCCACAACATAAACATTACAAAGCTAAAGCGGTTACAAAACATATTAGAACTCTAATGATTTTGTTTTGGCCACATATTACAAAACATCCGTCTGACTTCTTGCTCCCGCAGAGCCACACATTCCAGTGTAGGTCATTATCAGGTCGTTTCCAAATAAGAAAGAGCCACAAATTAAGCGCGGAAAGAGTCCGTTTATAATTAATAAGGATGATGAAAACCAATTCATATCAAAGAGGAACGAGACAAGACAGATGTGTCATCTTCACTCGTTTTTCACTATTGAACATGGAATTTATTTAACAGAGAACAGACAATCAATTAAACTAATTACCAGGCACTGTATCAAAGCAGAGAAGACACCCACAAAGGGTTTCATTCTAGTTACGTGAAATTATCACCCAACATTAATACAAAGGTTTTATTCTCGAAACAAAAACAAATAAGCCCTCATACAGGACATATCTTGAGTCGTGACGCGTGTTATTTATAGTGGCACAGCACTGGCTTGTTTCCATGAGCAATAACTGCGTTTCTGAGTCAAAGAAAGTCACGCAGCAAATGCCAGCTGAGTTTTGCTGCCACCCACACTCTTTCTGGTGGGCACTTGGCAACACTGATGCCAGACAGGTACATGCATGCGTGTCAATACGAGATGAGCCACGATTGTCAAATTAGTGGAAATCTGACATCTCCATTTGACACTGCGGTTTGAGTTCAGGAGATGTTGTGCTGTGGTTCGTTTGCAAGCACCTGTGATACTGCAACATTAGCTTCTACAGGAAACTAGACTTTGGTTTGCCCTTGCAAAACTAACCAGCTGGGATTTAGGGTGTTACTTTTGTGCAGTTGGAAGGTTACTTGCTATGTAGTGTCAAATAAATGTCAAGGAAATGTTGAGATATTGCTTTGCTTTGAAATTTGTGGCCAAAAGTCACAAATTATAGCCAAATTATATATATATATATATATATATATGATTTTAAGCATCAGATCCATCCAGACAAGTCATTAATTAATTAATTAATTTATTGGTCATTATAACAAATCTGGAACATTTTGAAACCATCATCATTCAAAGGTGAAACATCTGCCAAAAACCTAAAAATAAAAATAAATAAATAATAAAAAATGGATTTTTTATTTTTTATTTTTAGCAGTAACTGTGTAAAATACCTTAAGGTTACTTATGGTTTATTTGTTTGTTTGTTTATTTAATAACGTTTAAATGTCACCATATATATCGAATCATGGACCCAATGGCTAATTTTTCCATCATTCAAACTAGAAAGTAAGTTACTGGGTAAAAGTGGCTTACAGATTTAGATTTATTAACTATAACTTTGACTTTTTACTCAGTTTGTGGTGTCATTTCATTTGTAACACTGTAAGCTACGTCATCGTCTTGCTTTTAACTACAAAGATGCCATTTTCGCGTGCAAGTAACATAGTAAACAATGTAAACAACATGTGTCATTCTCTGTACATTTAATAATCTTAAAGAGGGTTAATATGTATTAATTAATTATAAATCTCACCATTTCATGAGTGAGTGCATATTCTGTGCTTCTGAATGGCTGTATTTAAATTTATATCACGTTTCGTCTGGTGCATACAGCCAAATTACTCATCACTGCGTATCTCGCCACGAAGCATGTTGTTAGGACCCGTGGTTACATTGTAACCTGCTCACCGAATGTTTTACGCTTGTAATATTTATATCATTTGCTAAATAATAACCTTGTGTGGAACTGAATCTTACCAAAAATTACCTTAAAATTACCAAAACAAAGACAGCGACCAAGCAGAATATCTGACTTCAGCATTGTTTTTCAGATGAACAAGAATGTTCGTTTAGCATTTTTCTTATTTGCAAACACATTATGGTATTTGTATGCTTCAGTAGAGTCAAAAACTTACATACAGCACCTTTAAATGTCGATAGTATTTGATTCATATTCCATCTTGGCCAAAGTCGTTAAGCTTAAAGCCCATTTGACAGCTTATAACAGACAAAGTGTAACTGCTTTTCTTCCCAACCTCCACCGCACTGGTTTAAACTATAACATAATATAAGGATTTCCAATATATATTGTGGTCCGCTTTGATTTGTGCATATGAATCGTATGAAATCTGATATACAATGAGTGATTCTATGTGAACATATGTCTCTGAAATATATGGGACATTTATTTGTTATACACATAAGGGTTGTATACCTTTCTGGCATATATGTGCAAGTAGATGTTTCTGACATTTTGTGTTTTATAGATAAATGTGCCATACATGTTTCTGGCATACAGTGCATCCGGAAAGTATTCATAGCGCTTCACTTTTTTCACATTTTTTTTATGTTACAGCCTTATTCCAAAATGGAATAAATTCATTTATTTCCTCAACATTCTACACACAATACCCCATAATTCATTCATTCATTTTCTTTTCAGCTTAGTCCCTTTATTAGTCTGGGGTCGCCACAGCGGAATGAACCGCCAACTTATCCAGCATATGTTTTATGCAGTGGATGCCCTTCCAGCTGCAACCCATCTCTGGGAAACATCCATACACACTCACTTACTTACACACTACGGACAACTGAGCCTACCCAATTCACCTGTACCACATGTCTTTGGAATTGTGGGGGAAAGCAGAGCACCCGGAGGAAACCCACGCGACCACGGGGAGAACATGCAAACTCCACACAGAATAGCCAGCTGACTCAGCCGGGGATCGAACCAGCGACCTTCTTGCTGTGAGGCGAACATGTTCCTCACTACGCCACCGTGGCACCCACAATACCCCGTAATGACAATGTGAATTTTTTTTTTTTATTGTTGCAAATTTATTAAAAATAAAAAAAAACTGAAAAATCCTCTTTGCAGTACCTCTCAAGCTCTATCAGGTTTCATTCAGGATATCTCCATACATTCATCTTTCCCTCTATCCTGACTAGTCTTCCATTTCCTGCTGCTGAAAAACATCCCCACAGCATGGTGCTGCCACCACCACGCTTCACTGTAGGAATGGTATTAGCCTGGTGATGAGCAGTGCCTGGTTTTCTCCAAACGTAACACCTGGCATTCACTCCTAAGAGTTCAATTTTAGTCTCATCAGACCAGAGAATTTAGTTTCTTATGATCTGAGAGTCCTTCAGATGCCTTTTGGCAAATTCCAGAGTGACTTCCATTTGGCAACTCTACCTTACAAGACTAATTGGTGGATTGCTGCATAGATGGTTGTCCTTCTTTAAGGTTCTCCTCTTTCCACTCTGTTTGACGCTGGAGCTCAGACAGAGTGACCACCGGGTTATTGATCACCTCCCTGACTAAGGCCCCATTTACACTAATGCGTTTTCGTTTTAAACGCATACGTTTTGCTACGGTTACGACATTCGTCCACACTACGCCGGAGTTTTCGAGCCGAGAAAATGGAGCGTTTTGGAAACGCTGGAGAGGCCGTTTTCATTCTAAAACGCTGCTGCTCCATCTTAGTGTGGATGGAGGAAAATGGAGACATTTGAAAACGGAGGCGTGGCTGCTGAGATCAGCTACGTGATTGGGGCTTTTGGGTCATTGCGTATCCTTCCCTTATTCGTCAAGCGCACATGACTATAACGCCACCGGAAGATGGCAGACCAGCCTTCACTGTAAACACTGTATTTTCGATAGCCATGGATGTTTTATATTCATTTGTTACTTTAAGTAACAACTCAACATCATTGTCTGTCCACAAAAAGACCTCTCTTGCTTTCTTTACCATCGTGTTCATCATTCAACCAGCGTGTGTTGACTAACAATAACCAAATGCCGAGCAAGACACATGCTTCCTGTTTATACTTGAACGCGCATGCCCAGAGTGTGCGAATGGTCACTTGATATACGTTTCGGGTGGAGTACTGTGGACAGAGATCTGTTCTGAAATGCTGGGTGAAACGCTAGTGTGAACGTGGATCATTTTCATGCTAAAACGCCATTTTAAAACTACTAGTGTAAACGGGGCCTAAGGCCCTTGTCCCCCAATCATTTTGATGGCCGGCCAGCTCTAAGAAGAGTCCTGGTGGTTACAAACATCTTCCACTTACGGATGATTGAGGCCACTGTGCTGATTGGAACTTTTTTGTACACTTTTCTGTAACCCTCCCCAGCCTTGTGCCTAGAGACAATTCCTTTGTGTTCATGCTTGGTTTGTGCTTTGACATGCACTGTCAACCCTGGGACCTTTTATAGACAGGTGTCTGCCTTTTCAAATCATGTCCAATCAACTGCATTTACCACAGGTGATCTGCAATTACACTGCTGAAACATCTCAATTATGATCAGTGGAAACACAATGTACCTGAGCTCAATTTAGAGCTTCACTGCAAAGGCTGTGAATACTTATGAATGTGTGATTTTTCAGATTTTTTATTTTTAATAAATTTGCAACAATTTAAAAACATTTTTTTCATATTGTAATTATGGGGTATTGTGTGGAGAATGTTAAGGAGATAAATTAACCAGTGAAGAACCACTGAAGCATCTTCATGGTGCTTTAAAGTTTCTTTTTGCGGTAGAAGTGCCATATAGCACCTCAACCATGTCAAAGAACTACTAAAGAACCACTGAAAAAACTTCTTTTTTTAGAGTGTACATTTTAAAATCAATTTTGTTTTTTCTTCTCTTTTTTTTCTTTTAATCAACAATTTTAACTATTGGTTACTCCTTTTTTTTCCATAAACTAATCTTTTGCAGAAAAAAAATGCATAATAATTTTGGGAAACAATGACATTAACATTTCAACAAGACATTTCTATACATATATAATTAAACATGTTTTATTTTCTTACATTCATTACATTTTTTGCTATTATTACAACCAACAACAATTTAAAGCCTATTAAAAGTATTTTTCTTTGCTGTAGTGGTAATTTAATGAAGGAGTGGGTTTTCTGATGGATGTCCGCTGAACACATATCCTTTCTTATGTCTTTATGACTATTAATAAAGTTGAATGTTTAAGAGCCTAGATTATACGATGACATCCCACTACAGAGTAAAAAGTGACCTTTAAAGTGACTTTTAAAGGCTTCATTGGGTTAATTGTGTTAACTAGGCAGGTTAGGGTAATTAGCTAAGTTATTGTATAATGATGGTTTGTTCTGTAGACTATTGAAGATAAAATTAGCTTAAAGAGGCTAATAATTTTGACCTTAAAATTTTATTTATTTTATTTTTTAAATCAATTGCTTTTATCCAAGCCTAAATAAAACAAATGTGACTTTTTCAGTAAGAAAATATATTATCACATATTGTGAAAATGTCCTTCCTCTGTTAAATATCATTTGGGAAGGGGGGCTAATAATTCTGACTTCAATAGTGCTCAGCATAATTGAGTACATTTTATCTATTTCTCAGAGAATATAGGAAATGTATGTTGGTGAATTTAAACAAAATTGATTTGTTAAACAGATTTATTAAAATAATATTTTAGTCACCAGGCATCTTTAGAAATTGAAAGATAATACAATTATATTCAAGCAAAATATTGCAAAACATATTGCTTTTTTTTCTTCTCTTCATTTTCTCTTCATTTTTTTTTTAAATTTGCATTTAATATTTTTCTATAACCTAAAAATTTAGGTGTACTAGTTTTTGGACTGTTATCTTAAGTTCTTTAGTTAAATCATCTCCAGATTTGACTTTAGTACTGACTAATCTAATGTATATGCACGAATACAATATTGTTTAGCTTCCTATTAAAAATATGAATGTAAAAGACAGATTTGTAAAGGGGGTACTCATATGAGGAACATAACTTTGTAAGTTAGGAATAACGCTTCATATCGCCCCATAAATATGCACATACAGCCCAAGTCGTGACAAAGCCATTAATTTCTCCAGCGTCCGCTATAAAAACAAGTGTCTTTCCCCTCCAAAAAGTATTTCAAACTACTGAATAATGCAACACACTCGCATTCATCTACCCCGACAATTATTAATGCCGTTGGTATATGCTCACTCCCACGTTCACCATAACACCGCTGTCACTTTCACACGCAGAAATGAAACGCACACCCTCATTATAAACCGACTGTACGGCGCATGTTCGCACACCTCCACTTTCCCGCGTCTCCTGTCATTTCGGCGGGATCTCGGCACGGAGTTTCCCGCCTGTGCCGTGAGTTGACTCATTCTATCCGTCCTACGGCGGTGACACTGGAGCAGATGGTGCCGGTCTCCAAAGCCCACGACGCCGTTCTCTGAGTAATCTTCCCTCGCTGTTTCCTATAACGGCTTTGTTTTGCTTTTTTTTCCCTCTCAGACGGGGATGGCAGTGCTTTTTCGACCACATAAACTGTAAAAAAAATATACGTAAATTAGCATATTTTGTGATTTATGTTTTTGTTTTTTTCCCCCTCGTTTTTTTATGCTTCTGGCTTGATTTGTGGGATCTTGGCCTTTCTTGCAACAACCTTTAGTCTTGAAAAGTTTGGGGAAAAAAAGAGACATATATATATATATATATATATATATCGTCTGTTGTAGGCCTGTATTACGGTACAAAACATGTTAATAAACTGCCAGTAGCTACATTTTCTGGTATTTTACAGAATTAATTCTCTAAATACTTTATTTTAAACTACTTTAATGTCAATAAAAGTCAATTTTTTAAACTGTAGAGTTGAATTTTCAACATCATTTTGACAGAGCAGACATCAAGGTCCCAATTCACAACCGTAAATGAACAGAAAACACCTGTGAATCACAAAATATGGAAACTGTTCATTAACACATATTATTATTTATTTTATTTATATTACAGTGTACAGCCTCTGATTAGCAGAGTATTATTACTATAGTTTAGATTATTATTAACATTAGTGTTATTCTGTAAGGTTTCAAGGTTCCAGCTTGATAACTATATACACTACCGCATACTGAGCATGCGTCAATACAGCTGCCACATTTGTACAATACTCCCAGTATAACAGGTATGAAAATTATAGTTCACTTTATTTATAGAATTACACAAAATATGTGTTACCTGGAGTGTTTATTAAGTATATCTGAGGTGTTTGTCACTGTGTGCGTTTTCTCCTTTAAATTTGACAGAAAGCGCAAGTTCTTTAATTTCCTGTTTTGAACCCAACTCTTCCCTGATTAAGCCAGGGTGGTGTCATTTTTTTGTCTAGTTTTACTTTTAACCTTTCTAGTGAAAGAAGTTACTATTTTATTAATAATGTTTAGAAACATATCACTGCTGTTAATATCTTGACTACTTAATAGATTTGACCTATCAATCTGCTAAAGGGCGTTTTCAAAAAATATTTATTTAATTTATTTTGAATTCTTTCATGAATCCTTTTTTCCTGTGCTCAACTATCAAAATGTTGTTTTTTCTCTTTTTTTTTTTTGTGAGTTTCCGAGATATCAATGTAATATACCGGTCAAAAGATTATATGTTTTCATTATCCTTTCTGGTCTTTTTGTAAACATCACATCTATTTGCATCTGTGAGGAACTAGTTACTCTTGTTGGGCCTTTTAACTAATTGGACACAATGGAACTTGCTTACAATTGCTTTAAGCTTTTTCCTATCTGTTTTATTTTCCCAGTTTATATTAAAATCCCCCGTGGTTAGCATTTATTTTGTCTGATCACATGCCTTTAAAGTAGTCATAAAAACTAATATCAGCAGATGGGGGCCTATACAAACAAATTAAATTAAATACATAACAATAACAATACTTGCATACAAGGGATGAACACAGGTGAAGGTGATGAACATAAGGATATGGAAGGATCTGGAACAAAGGAACACATGGTGAGTTCACGTGACGAAAACAAACACACAAGAAAGACAGGATGTGACAGGTTAGAGGTTTCCAGCTTTCTTTAAAATATTTTCTTTAGCATTCAACATGGCGCCACGGTGGCCGAGTGGTTAGCACATTCGCCTCACAGCAAGAAGGTCGCTGGTTCGATCCCCGGCTAGGCCAGTTGGCATTTCTGTGTGGAGTTTGCATGTTCTCCCCGTGGTTGCGTGGGTTTCCTCCGGGTGCTCCGGTTTCCCCCACAGTCCAAAGACATGCGGTACAGGTGAATTGGGTAAGCTAAATTGGCCGTAGTGTATGTGTGTGAATGACAATGTATGAATGTGTTTCCCAGAGATGGGTTGTGGCTGGAAGGGCATCCGCTGCGTAAAACAAATGCTGGATAAGTTGGCGGTTCATTCCGCTGTGGCGACCCTGGATTAATAAAGGGACTAAGCCGAAAAGACAATGAATGAATGAATGAATGAGCATTCAACATAAGAAATAAAGTCTGGTTTGGACACGGGTGTGTAAGACTTTCATTCTCTTTTAACTCTTAATTTTTGTTCGTCCTAATTAATGCTGAATATCCCTGGAAACAGTTTTCTGATGAAAATCTTGCAAATGCCACTTTCTTGATTGTTTAGAAGCCAAGGTGTTTTGAGTCATTTATATTGTGTTGTTATGTGGTTGCCACTTTTAGAAAAAAAAGTGCAAAGAGAGAAGAAAAGTAAAAACGTAAACCTTATTAGTCATATTAATGAATGCTACTGCATAATAAGAATATTTCAAGCATTCAAAGTGAAAAACATACAGTATCTGACACATTTTAGAATTGTAGGTACTTTAAAAGCTTTAAAGATTTTTCTATTATGTTTTGCATTTTACAGCAAACATAATTTAGAGTAAACAGAATATGTTATTGATGTAAAATATTTAAAATGTTTAAATGTGGGGTGTCACTGTGGCGCAGTGGTTAGCACAATTGCCTCACAAGAAGATCGCTGATTCGAGCCACGGCTGGGTCAATTGGCAATATGGAGTATAATATTCTCCCTGTGCTCGCATGGGTTTCGCTTCAGTTTCCCCCACAGGTCCAAAGACATGTGGTATAGGTAAATTAGGTAGGCTAAATTGTTCATAGTGTATGCGTGTGAACGATTGTGTATAAATTAAAGCTGTGCAATATGGACAAAATAATCATATTGCGATTTTTGAACTAACCTCAATTCCAGTCAGAACAATAAATAAAAACTAACGTAAATCAAAACCACCTATTCGGTTCTCCCGCTCAACTTCGTCATGCGCGGAGTGAGCTCTGATTGGTTAACATCTTTGTGCCGCGCAGCTTAGCTGTAATTGTCCGGTGTGCTGTGTCAGCTCTGATTGGTTAATATATATAATATCATGCGCACAAGAACGCAAACAAAATTCTAAATAAATTAATGAAATTGCAGCCTTACGCGGTTTAGAGAATGCATGTGCTTAAATCGCGATATTTTTTTGTGATTGCGATTAATTGCACAGCCCTAGTATAAATGTTTCCCAGTGATGGGTTGCAGCTGGAAAGGCATCTACTGCGTAAAACATATGCTGGATAAGTTGGTGGTTCATTCTGCTGTGGCGACCCCTGATTAATAAAGGGACTAAGCCGAAGGAAAATGAATGAATGGATGTAACCGTGGACCACAAAATTTTTGTAAATAAGAGATTTCTCCGTCAACTGAACATAGAATTAATTGAAAATATGTAATCTGATGGTTAAAAAAATGTAAACACACAGAAAGAACATGCGTACTGTAACATATCATCTTTAATGTTATACTGTATATTGAAAGTGCTTATGAACTTTATTAATTAAAACTTCAGCTGTAAATGTACAAAATGTCTTCATGGAACATTATGTTATTGAATCAGTGAGTCATTAAATAGAGTCTAGCACTGATCGGATCATTTGAATCAGTGAGTTGTTACAGTAAATGGAGTCTAGCTCTGACAGATCGTTAAATGGAGTCTAGCTCTCACCGGATCATTTGATTCAATGATTCCAATGATCCAGTCAGAGCTAGACACCATTTAATGACTGGTTCGAGCCTTGGCTGAGTCAGCTGGCATTTCTGTGTGGAGTTTGCATGTTCTCCCCGTGGTTGTGTGGGTTTCCTCTGGGTGCTCCGGTTTCCCCCACAAGATTTGGGTAGGCTAAATTGTCCATAGTGTATGAGTATGTATGGGTGTTCCCCAGTGATGGGTTGCAGCTGAAAGGGCATCCGCTACGTGAAACATATGCTGAATAAGTTGGCAGTTCATTCCGCTGTGGCGACCCCAGATTAATAAAGAGACTAAGCCAAAAAGAAAATGAATGAATCAGCATATATATATATATATATATATATATATATATATATATATATATATATATATATATATATGCTGAACTCTATTCTATGGCTCACTCTGACGGTATCATTTAAAACAGTGAATTTAACTCATTTAAAACAATGAATTTAACAAGTCATTTGAATCAAAGAGTTGTTAATTGGAATCTAGCTCTGAACGTATCATTTGAATCGGTGAGTCATTAAATAAAGTCTAGTTCTGAACGTATCATTTGAATCAGTGAATCATTAAACGGAGTCTAGCTCTAACCGGATAATTTGAATCTGTGAGTCATTAAATAGAGTCTAGCTCTACATGTATCATTTGAATCAATGAATCATTAAACAGATTCTAGCTGTGACTGGATCATTTGAATCAGTGAGTCGTTAAATAGAAACACTCTGTGACCAGATCATTTAAATCAGAGTCATTAAATAGAGTCTAGCTTTGACTGGGTTATTTGAATCTGTGAGTCATTAAATGGAGTTTAGCTCTGACTACATCAGTTGAATCAGTGAGTCATAAAAAGTGAAGTCTAGCTCTGAAGGGATCATTTAAATCAGTGAGTTGTTAAATGGAGTCCTGCTTTGGCTGGTTCACTTGAATAAGTAAGTCATTAACTGGAGTCTAGTTTTGTTTAGTTCATTTGAATCAGTGAGTCTTTAAATGGAGTCTATCTCTGAACGGTTCGTTTGAATTTGTGAGGTATTAAATGGAGACACTCTCTAACTGGATGTTGTTAAACAGAGGTTAACTCTAAATTGATCATTTGAATCAGTGAGTGGTTAAATGGAGTCAAGCTCTAACCCGATGAGCTGAAGCTGTAAGTCATTAAATGGAGTCTAGCTTTGGTCGGTTCGTTTGAATCAGTGAAACATTACATGGAGTCTAGCCTTGGCCAGTTCATTTGACTCAAAGAGTCATTCAATCGAGTCTAGCTCTGATTGGATCATTTGAATCAGGGATTACTTGATGTGCATTTCATAATTTTAAAATAACTAAATTAAATACACTAACGATATAGATTTATTTCTAAAATTAATCCAGATAAGATTGCTCTGACCGGACCATTTGAATCAGCAAGTCATTAAGTTCAGAATCGCTCTGACCAAACCATTTGAATCAGTGAATTATTAGCTGGAGACTTGTTGTGAGTCATTATAAGTGAGTCATTAACTGCGCGCGTCATTAACTGGAGATTCTGGAAATGAAAATGACAGTTTTATTATATGATTGATGATTATATGACTTGATATATTTTATGATTGAGTGATGCAATCGTGCAAACCACTGAATTTCCACCAAGATGAAGCCGACGGTACTGTTTTGACCAGAATCTTCAGCCAATGATTAGCAGAATAATGAGCTGTGTAACATCATGCCACAGCTGCACATCAATCTTCATCATTTCAGTTGTTGTTTTTTGTTTTTCTTACACTTGTGTGGGGAAAAAAATTATAAAGCTCAACGTCTACATTTTTCTCAATCCTAATTAACATTGGATGTCCCTGGAAACTGGTTTTCTGATTAAAATCTTGCATATGTCACTTTCTTGATTGGATTTGTAGAGCTGCGTTGTGGTTGCCAGATAAACAATTCAAGTACT
>CAIGQQ010004613.1:1295585-1321141 GCA_903798035.1 Danio albolineatus | reverse complement strand
ATATATATATATATATATATATATATACTATTATATGGCAAACATGTCTACACCAGGGACAAACAGTATCATTTCTGCAGTTCGAAAACCACCTCGATTGCACTTCAAAAACATGATAGTGTAAAGTACGCCAACTAGGAGTTGTGTAAATCCGAGTAAACCTCACTTGCTTGGTCTCGAGAGGCAAACTAGTAAGTCGCAGCTGTCATTGTGGTATTTTGTTAGCACTCCTGCCTCTAATGCTGGATACATTGGTTTAAATCCCATTTGGGGCAGTGGGAAAGAAACTGGAGATGTTTCATTGGTGCTGTGATCTAGATTAGGGTTGCAAGGAAAGCTGCTGTAGCAAGAGCAGTGTGAGTAAATCTTGTCATCAACATGTGCACTAGCAACTCCCTTCCATGCCTTTTCCACACTAATTTTCATTCCTTAATTAATTAAATCATTCATTTTCCTTCAGCTTGGTCCCTTATTTATCAGGGGTCACCACAGCAAAATGAACCGCCAACTATTTCATAAACTCCACACAGAAATGCCAACTGACCCAGCCAGGACTCGAACCAGCGACCTTCTTGCTGTGAGGAGACTGTGCCGCCTTTCCACTTTAATATGTTGTATAAAACATTTTTTTTTTCACCAATTTGTCCTTGCTCTACACTTGCTATGTTTCCCTTGCGAGAAATATTCCCAAGAAATGGAATATTGAATTAATTAATAATTTATTTATTTAACAGGGTCGATGCACAAAAATGACATTAATTAAAATGACAATTTTCCACCTGCAGCCCCTGGACAGATAAAAATTAAAACAATAATATCCATTTACAAAGTCAATTTAAAACATACAGGCAGAATAGCATATAAACTAAAACACTGACGAATCAAAACATCTCGCTCAGTGTGTGCAAATTTGATTTAACAAAAACCACCTCCTGGTCAGGCGTGAAAACATCTTATAATTTGTTCAAGTGATTATATGAGATTTCCATAGATTTGTTTGTGGCTTTATAAATAAAAGATTGACCAAAAGAGGTCTTATGACTAGAGACAATACTTTCCATTTTTTTTTAAACGAACGCTACGGGCGGTGTGACGCCTTTTCTTCTCGTGCTTACCGGCCGACCATCCGTGTGGATGACTTTACCGCTGCAACCAGTTTGTCCCGTTAGCTCGCGGACTCGAGCCACAGAGAGGAGTTGACCACCATGACGACGCCGGGGTTCGAGTCCGGAGAGGAGCGGTTCCAGAAAGCAGGTAAGACAAACACAGAATCCATGTAATGAAGTAAACCAGTAAACAACAGGGTGAGAATGCAATGAAGTCTGAAAATGTGGTAAAAATGAGACGAGGGGGTTTTGTTTTGTTCTGGATTGCTTTTATGAAAGCTGTTGGTTGGGTTTAGGGAAGTGGGTGGGTGGGTCAGTCGATAAAATTTTGGTTTTGTTTAGGGAAGGGGGAGGTTGGGTCAGTCCGATCGGATGGTCAGTCAGCCAAAAACGGTCGGCCGACAGCAGCCTTAGGTGGGTTTACGCAAGAAAGGCAGGCATAAACGGCACTCGCGAGAGACACTCGAGATCTCAAAAAGCGTCCGCAGCGGCCTCTCGTGAACTTGCCAAAGCAAAAAGTGCAAAAAGACGTACCTGACGGGACGTATTCCGCGGCCTACAGAAATGTACTCGGGACTACGTTCTCAGAATGAGCCTGGGTTGAATAGATCCCTGAGGCACTCCAATTTAATTGGTTTAAAGGTAGATTTGAAATTGTTAACCTGCACATAAAACATTTTGTTAAACATTGCAAAAAACATTTGCGAATTAAACAAAATTTCCATCCAGGGAGGTTTGTGTGCGGCTCTGATGTCTGGGTCCATGGTTGCGGGCTGTGCTATCGCCTTTAGGGGGTTGCGGGACTTGTGTGCTATAACTGGACCCTCTCTGTGACGATGATCTCTGGCGAAGGCCGATGAAAGGGTTAGTGCTAGTGCTATTAGTGACTACTAATTGGAGGTTCTACCTGTTCTGCACTTACGTGGTGCATGCCCCGGGAGAAGCGGGTGTCTGGGTGGGTGCAGATGGTGTGCCACTGGCGCCACCAGGTCCGCCGTTGTGTCTGTCATCGTCGCCATCACTGTCTTCACCCTCATCATGTTCCTCGCAGGGACATTGATGTCCGCCTGGGCCAGGTGGGTGTTGTCTGCCGGGGCCTCCGCCGCCTCTGTCCGGTCCGCGGGGATCTTGACCAAATTCCACATCATTATCACTATCCAACGCCTCTCCTCCCTCAGGGTCTGGGTGCCCATCCATACAGGTGACGATTCCTATGTTGGCAGGATATTCAGCGACGAGTTCTATCATGGCGGTTTGTTGAGCCACTTCTTCCAGGGTCATAGGACGGTCGATATCGACCCCCTCACGTCCTCTGGCAATGGAATACACTTCTATTAAACGCCTCCATACCTCAACCCGGGAGCGATCTTCTACAAATCCTTGATATCTATCAAGGGTTCTATCTCCCATGGCGACCAAGAGGCATCCACAGAAGGCAGCCAGGTACCTGAACTGCGTGGGATTGTTGCCCACCCTGCGAATGGCGCACCCCGCATTATTCCATTGATCAGGGTATAACCTCCGGATGAGCACCCATGGGAAGTGTGGATGCTCATGGATAGCGCATGCTATCATATCCAGGGAGGTTAAATGCAATCCCGCTGCTTGAGCCAGAACAACCCCCAGATAGCATGAGCAGGAATGAGTTGTAGCCACCTTCTCATAATTCGTGGCATGCACTCATCATCCACGAGGTGTCCGTAATTAGCCCAGGTAAAATGTAAGTCAGCTATATTAAGGGCATTACCAATAAATGGAATTGTTGGCTGCAAGTCACTAATGACCCGAGCCAATTTTGCCTGTGACATGGTCCCGCGAACCGCAAATGCAACTATCGTTAGAATGATAGCACCCACTGCCTGGTCGCGGCAACGGCTAGTGAGAAGTAGTCCGGCAATTACATGCAAAAATCTCATCCGGACATCCGTGTGTTGTCAACCCATTGGTTGGTGGCAGCATCCCAGACGTCCGACCCCTGACGGATTTGGTCTAATCCATCAGCAAACCAAAACGCATCGCTCAGCAGGTCAGTACGCTCTAGTAGATCAGCCAATTGCCATAGTGAAGTTGTGATATCCATTATCTGGTCTTCAGGAAGCTGCAGAACGAAGGCTTCTAAGATCAGCTGTTGCTTCCTCAGCCCTGATTGGTTGAACCTAAAGTAACAAACAATGCTTGCTGTGGTGAGCCCTTGCACATTAAGTCCCTGGTTATCCATCGTCTCCTGGTCAATTGGGGCAATGTCCAAATAACGTAGTATACACCAGAGGATATGTTGGGCGCCTCTAAAGCTATTAAATACCCCCCGATTATCCGCAGGCCCAAATTCCCTGCAATTTCGAGCACGGTCTTGGTCCACCTCATCCCACGGAGCTTCACCAGGGTGTATGTCTGGAAGTACAGTCCGCACGGTTCTGTAACCCTTCCATACGGTCGACATAATGCGTTCCACCTTGGCCACATCCTGCGCCAGGTCTGGGATGCCCTTGGGGACCTGCTTCGTCTGCTCCACCCTGGTCAGGCCCTGCCCCCTGCCGTTGATCTACCATTGGGACACTATAATTAGCGCAAAGCACAAGTAAGCTTTTAATACAATGAAAGTGTAGTCATCTTGTTGATAAGGGTTTTCTCTATATATATATTTCTCGCTCTTTCTCGCTCTCTCTCTCTCTCCCTCTAAAACTGTTGGTAAAGCGCTGTCAACAAATATTTTTTCTCCAAACCCCATAAGATGGGACAGTGCATCAGACTTCAGCAGCTGGATTAGTCCAAAAAAGCGCAGCACTTTTTGCAGTTGGGTCTGTTTTAGTTTGAATCATGTTCTCACCACAAACGAACCGCTCCAGGGTTCGTTTGAAAGTGTACCATGACCACCTCTTCAAGTAGGTCTCGGTACACTTTTTTTGGTCTGCTTTTGGTGCGCACTCGAGTGCGATTGCAACACTCACACCTGCCCAAACGAACCACACCAGGGGGGGAAACAAACTTGAGTTCGATTCAACCTAACTAAATAATGTGTGAAAGCACCCAAAGATAACGAAATCACCACTTCCTGATAAATTGGCACCAAATATCAAAAAGGAAAACATGGAATTTTTTACGATAGGAAAAGCAACTGTGGGGCTTTTTATCTGATATTATAATTTACTTGCATCTCAGAAGATGAAATTCTATCAAATTCATTGTTAGCATATGTGACCAAACCATCTTCAGTCCTGTAGAGTTTTGCTCCAGCTCAAACAAAACAAACATAATTTGTCATTTGAATTGTTTGTCATTTGAATCACTGAATCAAATAAGAACTGACTGGGAAAGAATCTCTTTCATTACTGGTTCATCTTTGAGAATCTTCTATGGAAACGATCATACACTGCAGCTTTATGTACAAAAGTGTTCTAATCTGCACAGAAGGAAGAATTTAAGTCTTATCAAGCCCAAACATTGATGTTTTAGATTAGTCCATTTTCTTTCATTCATTCATTCATACATTCATTCAGTCAATCATTTTCTTTCAGCTTAGTCCCTTATTTATTAGGGGTCACCACAGCAAAATTAACCACCCATTATTCCAGCATGTTTCACCCAGCAGATGCCCTTTAAGCTTCAACCCAGTACTGGAAAACACCCATACTCAAACACACTTATACACTACAGCCAATTTAGTTCATCCAATTCCCATATAGCACAAGTCTTTGGACTGTGGGGGAAACCAGAGCACCTGGAGGAAACCCACACCAACACGGGGAGAACATGCTTACTCCACATAGACATGCCAACTGGCCCAGCTGAGACTCGAACCAGCAACCTTCTTGCTGTGAGCCGACAGTGTTAACCACTGAGCTACTGTGCTGCATATTAGTGAATGTTGCAATCACAAAATAACCAAACTTTTTTTTCTCTCTTTATCTTAAAACCTTTAAATAAATGCCACTTGGTTTGATATTTGGTTTTAATATTGAATGTAATGTATCAATTGTAAAGTGTGGCTGAAGCATAGAAACACTAAGCCAGTAGAAAATATCTTCTAGTTTGAAAAATGTCTACAAAAAAAAAAAAATTCATAAAGTATAACAAAGCTTCAGTAACAATGACTGAAGCTTTGTAGCAAATTGTCTTTTTGTTCTCAACATTCCTCATAACAACATACCTGTGAGAGTAGCAACTTATTGCTTCAGAAGTTTGCCATTTTAGAAAAGGTCACTGTTTCTGAGGAGTGCTTAAATTTACCAAACAATGGTTCAACAATTTCGTTGAACAGTTTTTTAGTTATGGACTCTCAAAATACCACTGACATTCCTCATGGTGAATTCACTTAAAATGTCAAGGACTCAGTTAGGCCTTCTGCGCTCAAGCAAAACCATTCGATGCTGATCTCAAGCCATCCCCACTGGTTTGGGGAAGAATTTCCAAAGGCCAACAAAAGTATCTTTAGAAAAAAAATCAGAATTCAAATATTATTTAACCTTGTCATACTTTTAATGTTAGAAGTGTTTGTGCAGGCCATTTCCATTCAATAACAATACACTAGCTGATTGTTTCTGCTTACACTGTGTGCTAACTACACGTGCCAGTGCTGCAACACTCAACAAAAGCTGTCTTTTTCATTGTAAAAGCAGTTTTGTTATAATAACTAACTGCAGCTGTGAAGCACATTTCTATTTCTGTGATGTCGTGGCTCGGCCACTGAAGCTAAGCAGTGCTGCGCCTGGTCAGAACCTGTATGGGAGACCACATGGGAAAGCTAGGTTGCTGCCGGAAGTGGTGTTAGTGAGGCCAACAGGGGGCACTCAACCTGAGTGCCCCAATATAGTGAAGGGGACTCTATACTGCTCAGTGAGCGCCGTCTTTCAGATGAGACGTTAAACTGGTCCTGACACTCTGTGGTCGTTTTTCGAAAAAGTGTAGGGGTTTAACCTCAGCATCCTGCCCAGATCTGCCTATTGGCCTGGGGAGGGGTGGTGTTATATGAATGTAGTACGGTGCAATCGGCAAAAGTGAAGGGCCAGGGAGGAGTGGTTGTGGGGAGATCGGCAGGGTGTGGGGGGTGCTGGTTGATGGTGGGGCAATCAGCAAAAGTGAAGAGCAGAAAGGGGCGGAGTTCACCGAGATTAAACTTTCGGAACAAGCTTGCGTTTCCTGTCTGTCACATTCACACGTGTATGAACAGAAGTCTATGGGGGAAAAGTGCTGCATGACCGAGGCTTTATACAACAGTGCTCAACTTTTTGTCTGGCTGCAGATTAGCCTGTAGTCTCCTGGCTGTACTTTACCCCTAACCTAAATGCTACCAGTTTGAATTTCAATGTTATTTTATGTGACATTATGTGGAATTATTATTATTATTATTATTATTATTATTATTGTTATTGTTATTATTATTATTATTATTATGCTTCTGTAACGCATGGTGTGGACAGTCAAATTGCTTGTCACTGGAATCTTGTCGCATCATTTATTGTCAGGACAGTGCTAATTTATCCACTGTGTCTACTATGATCCAACTCTTCTGAAGCCAAGAGTTTTAGTTTGAAAAGCAGACCCAGAACATCAGAGAAACTGCATAGCTATGCCTTGGCAATCGCCTACAGCACCTAGCATCATAGCAGCTAGAATGTTGCAGCCAAGCACCTCTCATAGTTTTTCTTTAGAAAGTGTCAAAATCTAGTTCTTTCAGAAGTCGGTGCAGTGGAGGTGTAATTGGCTTTGGTGACAGAACTTTTGAGTTGTAGATACTGCATGCATTAAAAAGAACAGAAAACTTGTGCTGTAGCTTGCTGAAGGGTATGATGTTGCAATCATGCATAATATGTCTAAGATGCAGTATCTGACTCCTTTTTGATGTCATAATCTAGTTTGAGGTTTTGGCAGAAAGTCTGTTTGTCTGTCTGTCTACCTAAGAAAGGTGACCACATATGTTAACATTACTGCTGCTTTTTTATCTTGTACTCTATTCTCAGGTTACTGTACATTTTTTTGAACATAGGCAATGTACAGTAAGGCACATACATAGGACATAATGTAGGCCAAGGTCACAGTAATTGCCTAATATATTTTTCTTAAGGAGAAACGATTGGAATCGTTTAGAAAACAAATATTATTAAACCCATTAAATTATTTGCTTGATTGGCCAAAATAAAATAAAAAACGGTAGCACTTTATAAAAAACTACACGCTATGAATCATCTATTAAGCATTAGCAAATAGTGAATTCATTATTTGTTAAGCATTAACTCTGCATTAATAAAGATTTGTAAGCAGTTAATTCCTGCAGCTACAAATGCTCTATTCTTGACTTATAAGTACATTTATAATGTGCTTAATAATTGTGTTTTCATACTTTGTTAAGGATTTATTTTTCATTACTAAATTAATTATTGCATTATTTACAAACCATTTGTATTTAAGAGTAGTTGATGGTTTTTAAGATCATTCAGAATTAGTTAGTAAACGATTAATAAACTATTAAAATCAACATTTATATATTGTATTATTCAGGCATATATTAATGGTTACTATGTATGTTAATAAATGCTTTATTAACTCAACTTCCTGCAGTTTTGTGACCTAATCTAAAGTGAGGACCAACTTTGGAAAGAAAACTAGTGAGAAAAGTTTCTAAAGACTTAAGAACAAGAACATGCCAAGACACTAGTGTATGGCTGGGACTGATGTCTCAATGAAGTCGGTCACCAGAGCCCTGAACAGGAATGGACTACATGTTGTTGACTGAGAAAGACAACACTTCTGAAGAACAGACACCTCCAGGCAAGACACCGGTTTGCCATGGACAACCTTGTGAAAAATTATGAACACTGCAAATATATTCTTTGTTCAGATGATAAAAAACTAGAGATGGCCATAGAGATGTTGTTTAGAGGACGAAAGGAGAGGTGTTCACACCATTCCCACAGTGAAACATGGCGGTGGGAGTATAATGCTGTGAGGATTGTTCAGTGCGTTTGGAAGATGGAATCTCATCAGGGTCAGAAGAAATATGAAAAAGGAGACAATTTTGAAAGACAACCTCAGACAGACTGCAACACAACTTGGTTTGGGTCAATGTTTTGTCTTCAAGCATGATAACAACTAAAAGCATATGTCACCTCTGATAAAGAAAGAGCAAAGAAATAATTTCATTGTACTGGTAAAGTTGTTTTCCTCAATGTCAATATGTTCGTTAAATTCTTGAATCAAGATGTCCCTGCTTTCTGTGGACAATCACATTTTACCCAACTATAACTTTGTTATTTAGAAAATTGAACTAAAACCTGTCCTAGGTATGCATCTAATCTGGTCACCAAAGTCTTAATCAGTGATGGGCAACTTTAGCCAAAGAGGACCACTGTCCTGCAGAGTTTAGCTTAAACCCTAATCAAACACACTTGCCTGTAATTTTCTAGTGATCTTTAAGACAGTTGGTCTGGACAATAGGCCACCAGGACTGACATTGCCCATCTCTGATATAGAAGCACTTGACTTGAAGCCTTTTGCTGGTCTTCAACATTAGTGCATTTGAAATAGAGAAGAGGTGGAGTAATAAACCTAATAACCAGGACTGGCTTCAGTGTGTGATGAGCCTCATCACATGCCCACAGACTTGGTCACTGGAGAAAAAAAAAAAGCCTCTCAAAGGCATTGACCATTCCGCCACTGTGAGAATGTGGGCAGGTGTTAATTGATCATGAAATTCCCTCTCTATATATATTCTCATTCACTCACTATCCTTCAGATTAGTTCCTGATTTATCAGGGGTTTCCAGGGCAGAATTAACCCCAATTACTCTGGCATATTTATTTATGTGGTGGATGCCCTTCCAACTGAAGCCCAGTGGGAAACACCTACACACATTCACATTCACAACGACCAATTTAGCTTACCAAATTCAGCTATACCGCATGTCTTTTAACTGTGGGGGAGCCAGAGCGCCCAGAGGAAACCCACACGAACATGACGAGAACATGCCAACTCCACTCTGGCCCTGCCGCAACTTAAATCAGCAACCTTCTTGCTCTGAGGCAATGCACAATATTAAAAATGTTAACGGATGCATAGTTAAGTCCTTCTCATGGCTGATTCTATTAAAAATACCAATAATCAATAAGTTGATATTTTGATATTATAATGTTTTTATAATCTGCAGTTTGTATATGCAGGAGAATAAAATCTAAGCTGATGTTTTTATCAGCTCTGGCTAAAGAACAGTGAACATATGTCCTTACCACTCAAAATGTTTTGGAATAATTTATGTACTGCTTGGTAATTGTATAAAAAGTATATTCAAAATATGCAAATTAGCAGGTTTTATACCTTTAATTTTGACAGTGTAGACAGGAAAGCATGGGGTAGAGAGAGGGTTAAACAGGATCGGCAAAAGACCGAAATTGAATTTGTCACCGATAGTACAATAGTGCTAAATGTTGGCACACTAATTAACAGGCTACTAGTGCCATATTCCCATTCACCTGCTGAAGTTGGGAAAAGCCAGATGGGAATAGAGTATCAACGGAGACTCACCTTCCTCTCATATCAGTGACACCTCGCCTTTTGAATCAGCAGCGCTCACCTGGCTCTTGACTGGAATTGGCTTGAAAGAGAGAGAACAGAAAGAACATTGCAATGATCAGGACTGGCGGCATTGATGTGTCTCACCTCTAAGAAAAAAAAAGGATTGGGAATTTGAAGAACTTGATTATTGAAGTTTTTTGCAACATAGCAGTCACAAAGTACATTGCAGTACCATGGGTTCTGCAGAATCGTAATGAACCCTTAAATATCATGAGCTCAAAACCAGTTTTAGTTCACTACAATTAATTTAGGTGAAGTTGCTTCTATTGTCACAGCTGTGTTCTGAATGTTAATGGATTTCAACCCTGAGATGGTTCTCAGTGTCCCTCACCTTGTCAACTCATTACTATTTGTTGACAAGGTAAGTACCCTAAATAATGTAGAAACCACAGTAGTGGACTTCGATCTCTATAGCCATCTATCTTAGGCCCCATTTACACTGCCAGTTAAATGTGACCCAAATCTGTTTTTTTGCTCATATGTGACACAGATCGGATCTGTTCTATGACCGTATAAAAAAAAAAAAAAAAACATACATTCAGATATCGGTTTTAGGCCTCCTTCATACGTGAAAATAAATCAGATATAAATATGGGTATGTGACAATGCATCATGTAAACAGGCAGATCAGATTTATTGAGGCGTTCCATTTTGTACATCATTAAACCTGCGACAATGTGGTACATCAAGGTTTAATGACGTAGAAAGTAAAGTCTTTGTGGAGACGGTGACGCAGTAAACAACAACAGGGGAAACATGGAGGAGGAAAGTGATCAGTGGTCGAGTCAGTGGATGACATTATATATAAACCATAGGCGCAAGTTGCGATTACGGCACTTTCCCTCCTCCTCCACCTCAAAATAATTTTAAAGTTGGGCGAACTTTGCATATTTCGCCAAGCTAAAAGCAAGACAATCCCTTCCATTGTGGCTAGTGTGGCGCAATGCTAGAACCCGCCCTTACGCATGTGCGACATCGTAAATTGTATGGCAAGTGTTAACACATGAATCTGATATGGGTCACAATTAAAAGAATGTGTAAACGGACAGGCAAAAAAAGTCAGATATAGGCAACAAATCGAAATTGGGCATCAAGACCTGACAGTGTAAATGAGGCTTTAATGTAAAGATACTTTAAAATGCGCATTACAAGCTTATAGCTTTAGGTTGACATGATAGTTTACTAAAAGGTAAAGTGTAATCATACTTTAAGGATACACACGTAAAGGAACCCTTTTCACTGCCCCTTAAGGGAGCAGTCATTTTCCCTTTACATGCATGCTGATTTTATCACAAGCCCAGGAGGGCAGTACGGAGAGATTTTTTTCCCTCAAAAGCAAGTGTCACCGAACCTATATTCCCAGTTGGAAGCAGGCACTGCTGTCAGGCTGAAGCTGCCCCCTACAAATGCCCCGGGCCCTGCAAAACTGAAGTCGCCACCTAAGATAGGGCAGAGACGTATAAGTATCCATTGGGACTTCACCTCCCTTTACCTGGACTAAATTCCCTGCCTCACATCAAGAACTCCAGATATTCCAAAATGACTCGTATTTGGTCCTAATGCCTGCCTTTAACAATTGTCCCTTTTCATTCATAAATCATCCATAAATCATTGCTTTATTCCTTCCCACATTTCTTTCACTCATCTGAATTTAAGAAGTTCACACTTACATATAATTTATGGGATGGACATTTCACTAAATTGTCGGTTTGGTTTGTATCTGTTTTGTAGCCACGTTTTTCAGTTTAAATTGGTTTACATTGTAAAAAAGTTCCTCTATTGGAGGATTCAAACCAACGTCTTAAACCAACGTCATATTGATGTGAAATACTGACATTTATTCGTCAGGTTTGGCAACCCAAATCCAACGCCTGATAGACGTCATTGTGGTAACATCCAAAAAATGTCAAGCTGTAACATCCGTAGATGCTGATATTTCGTTGATTTTGGGTTGGATTTTGGACATTGACGTTGGCCTGATGTTGGGATCTGACATTACCACGGATTTTTATTTTCAAACAAAATGCAATGTATTTTAACAAATGTATTATGTATTTTAACAAATGCATTTATATTGATTATAGAATTTGGTCCCACTTTATATTAAGTGTCGCTTATACCTGTGAACTTACATGGTAATTAGATGTGTAAGTAGTATGTAACTACAGTGTATGTACACACTGGTACATAGTATTTACTTGTGTAACACTGGTGTAACTACAATCATGTAACAACCCACTGAATAGCATTTGTAAGTACAAATGTGTAACAGGACATTGGTAACAACATTAGGAAAGTACACATCTGTAACAAGAATTGTGTTAAGTGCATTGTGTAACAACAATATGTGCTTGCAGATGTTTTCCCACTTCCACACCTGTTTGCAGATCATGTACTTGTGAACACTGTATGGCAGAACTAATGCTGCATTAGAAGGTTTCACCTTGTGATACCAGTGTAATTACATGGTAAATCCACAGGAACTGTCCACTCAATATAAAGTGTAAATTGGTCACAAATGACTGTGTAACTTGTAGAAATATCTTCTATGCAACACTTTAATAACAGTGTAGTTACATGGTAACTCCACAGGAACGGTCCACAATATAAAGTTTAAAATAAAATTCATTTTCGTTTCGGCTTATTCCCTTTATTAATCTGGGGTCGCCACAGCGGAACGAACTGCCAACTTATCCAGCATATGTTTTTCACAGTGAATGCCCTTCCAGCTGCAACCCATTTAAGCCGAAAAGAAAATGAATGAATGTATGAACAGTAATTTGTGACCATTTTACATTTTATATTGAGTGGACAGTTCTTAAGCTTAATAAACTGTTAATTTGCTGCTTATTAATATTATTAAAGCAGTAGTTGGGTTTAGGTATGGGCTACATGCATGGTAAGTGTTTTTCAGGCACCCATTAAACTGAACTTGAAAGTGTCACAATCACCAGCAATCTAATCCTGGCAGATTGCTAAAGGACTACAAGTTCCAGTCATGCACTCCACTCACACACCTGGCCTAGATCCCCCATGATTGCAAACAGACACAGCTGAAGCTGTTCAGGACTTATTACACAGACTATTTATACACCTCTCAAACACACACACATGTTGCTGAGCCTTGTTATACTGAATTGTTATCATTACGGCATGTTTTTCTTGCCTTGCTGGTTTTGACCCTCGCCTTGTTTATACGTTGTATGCTGCCTACCTTTTGACCATCCACCTGTTATATGACCACAACTCTGGAATTGCTCATATACATCTGTTAGCTCCTGTGTTGACTGTTGCTTGCTTGACCGTTCTGTTTAGTAAACCTGCATTTGGTTATCCACACTTCTGTTGTCAGCGTCCCTTCACATTACAGAAAGCTTGTTATGACTATTTAAAATTGTATAAGGTTCCTTTTGCAGCATTGATAATGTAGTTTACATAAAATATAATCTGATAAATAGACTAATTAATTTAGTTGTTCAAGCATAAAACAAAATCAAATGCCCAAGCAAGCACCATCAGGAGCAGTAGGCGTGTGCTGAAATTGAATACTATGGTAAAATTTCCATATTTTAAAGACATGGCGTGGAGCAATGGCATTTAATGCAGTGCTTCTTGTCCAGTGTTAGACCCACTTTATATTGTATCTCAATCTGGTAGTTAAGACCTGTGGCAAGATTGTAATAGCCTAATTCATAATTAAAAATACTTATTGAGTGTAATTAAGGATAAAGAATTAGATCATGCAGAATATGTGCTTTATAAGTACTAATAAACAGCTAAAATCTTACTAAAAGGCAGGTAATACGCAACTAGTTATTAGTGAGCATTGGTACCCATACTAAAGTTTTAGGCCCAATCCCAATTCTATTTTTGTACCCCTACCCGTTCCCCTTAGCACTTGAAACAGAATGTGAAGGAGTATTTCGTTGCATTTTCGTTGCATTTCGTTGCTTTGTACTTGTACATGTGTAATGACAATAAAGTTGAATCTAATCTAATCTAAAAGGGCTTCAAAATTTACCCCTAAGAAATGGGACAGCACTACAACACCTGTACACGTCATCATGTCATCGCAATCTCTTGCTTCATATGAGATCAGGCTATTGCGACTGCTGTAGTTATTTCGGTTACGTTATTTTTTGGTATTTATCTTCATGAAATCACTGAAGAAAATAATATTATGTTGTCATAACCAGTGTTTAATTTGTGAATTTGTGGTCCCTGAGGGTGGCAGTTGTTGGGAAGTCGCAAAAGAAAGTGAAAGTGAACAGCAGATGGGGGAGGAGGGCAGTTGAAGAGGGGGATCGATAAAAAGAGATACTGGATCAGATTTCAGATGTGCCAGATCTGGCATGTTCCGGCACAAAGTAAGCCTTGATTATAACTAGGGCTGTGCAATATGGACAAAATAATCATATTGCGATTTTTGAAACAAATATTGTGATTACGATTTTATTTGCGATTTTGGCAGCTGTTTTTTCTTTGTCAAGCGCTCTACATGCAAACATTCTAAATGTATTCAGTGCACAAAAAGTGTAGAACAAAACATTTCACAATGAAATAACACAGTATTGAGTTTAATAAATAAAACTGTAGTAAAACTGTCGACATAAACTAACTGAAGATGAAGTAACCTCAGCTCTAGTTAAACACATACTGTACACAGCAGCACTCACTGCTGGATCAATAAACTGTAATAAATTGTCTTAAAACAGACAACATGAACAAATAAAGATGAACTAACCTCAATTCCAGTCAGAACAATAAATAAAAACTAACGTAAATCAAAACCACCTATTCGCTTCTCCCTCTCAACTTTGTCAGGCGCAGAGTGAGCTCTGATTGGTTAACATGTTTCTCCCGCTCAGCCTAGCTGTGATTGCCCAGTGTGCTGCGTCAGCTCTGATTGGTTAAAATATTAAAATCATGCGCACAAGAACAAAAATAAATTAATAGGTAAAATGCAGCCTTAAGCGATTCAATTTAACATGCGATTTAAGAAATTGCATGTGCTTAAATCGCGATTTTTTTGCGATTACGATTAATTGCGCAGCCCTTATTATGACAACATAATGCAGTAATAAGATCGTAACTGTACTGTACATTTACTCCGTAGCCATAATCATCTATGTAAACACACACACAAAAAAAATCATCAACATTATAGCAGACACTGTGAAATCGGTCATTCCCAGCTACTAGACTTTTCGGTAAGGATTGGCGGATCAATCAAAAGTATTGATATTTTTGATACTGGGAATGTATCAAAAGTATTGATCCTTAGGAAAAAGTACCAATCTATTCTTGGGGGTTTTTCTTACTGAGTGCTCAGAGATTTTGAAATATCTAAATAATTATAGTACCACATATTATATAAATATTTACTTAAATAGGAACATGAATGGGAACTATAATATTCTTCTGCTGTATCTCCGCTGATAGGTCAGTGTTACAGACACCACACACACCCAGCGTGGGTTGTAAAACTCGAGAGCGGAGCTGTTGACATCATGACTGAACGTAAACAAAGTATTGTCTGGAGTTATTGTAATAGTAATCAGCTAAGGGGAAAAAAAATTCTGATGTTCCTTCACAAAAACCTAGAAAACTGATTAAAATCAGAAAACACAAATGAATATTGCAACTTCACTTTAATTCAATTTTAACTCAACTTTAATTCAATCCAAAGTTATGCTGCTTTGACATTTAAATAAGGTAAAGAAATTCAGTTGTGCAGTGTATTATTTTTCATTATATATGGTGCTGTTAGCCAATTATAGTTCTGTAATTTTAATAAATGTAAAAAAAAGAATCATGTGTTTTAATTCATAATAATATTAATACTAATAATAACAATAAAGGTGATGAACATTTATTTTCAAAATCACTATAAAACATTTCATTTAAATATTGATAAGTATCGAATAAAGTATCAATATCGATAATACTTGTCTTGAAATACTTGATATCGGATCGGAAACAAAAATATTGTTATCGCACATCCCTACTTTTCTAATAGGGTATTCCAGTGTCATCGAGTGGCAGAATGTTGTGGGACTACTATACTGGAGATATTATTATGGATTATGCTTTTTTAAGCCATGACAGTAAAACACGAACGCCATTATGAATGTATTAAAACCTATGCTTGTTTGTTGTAAATATTTTTAATAAATGACAAAAAAAAAAAAAAAATTGTGCATCTCCTTCTGTGTGCAGCCATGCTGCTGGTGTATTCTGGGAAATTTTCCTACACCATGGTTTTGAGTGTGGTCGTGAAAAATCGAGGGGGATTAAGCCCTTCCCCTTAGCCCTATGCCTTCAAGCTAAAGAGAATTGGGACACCCCTACCCCTTAATGTGAATGCACGGGTAAGGGGAAGGGCTAAGGGGTAGAATTGGGATTGGGCCTTAGCCA
The DNA here is from genome assembly GCA_903798035.1 of Danio albolineatus. Classification (NCBI taxonomy): domain Eukaryota; kingdom Metazoa; phylum Chordata; class Actinopteri; order Cypriniformes; family Danionidae; genus Danio; species Danio albolineatus. Next base: position 1,305,053 of record CAIGQQ010004613.1, on the reverse strand, counting down.
AATTCCGCTGGATAGATAAAGATATATGCACAGCTAAATAAATCGTTTAACCAACTAGTCAAACCCAATTAGTAAAAGCATGTCATACTTAATAATTTACCTTCACTGTATAAACTAACCTGCTTTTTTCAGATCCCCTCACAGTGGTGTCATCAGATTTATAGGCTTTATAGTAGCCCTGATTGTAAACCCCTTGCAGTTAAATTAAATTATTTATGGTAAACTGATTAGCATTCACAAGCTGAGCCTTTCCATGTTGTTAGAGCCATTTGACTAAACCCTACCCCCGACAGTGTTATTTCATAACAAAAGTGAAGCACATGGCAATCACACAGTTGCTTTCGTACATTCAATCAAACACTTTTCAATAATATGTGAGCTTGTAGGGCTGCAGTGGCTCACTGGTTAGCACTGTCGCCTCACAGCAAAAAGGTCGCTGGTTTGAGTCTTTACAGAGTCAGTTGGCATTTCTGTGTATTTTGCATGTACTGCCCTTGTTCACATGGGTTTCCTCCAGGTGCTCTGGTTTCCCCCACAATCCAAAGACATGCGATATAGGTGAATTGAGTAAACTATATTGGCCATAGTGTATGTGTGTGTGTGTGAATAATTGTATATGAGTGTTTTTTCAGAACTGCGTTGCAGCTGGAAAGGCATCCGCTGTGTAAAACATATGCTTGGTTAAGTTGGCAGTTCATTCTGCTGTGGTGACCCCTGATAAATAAAGGGACTAAGCTGAAGGAAAATAAATGAAAGTGAGCTTGTTCATTAGCTGCACACTTTTAATCAGTCATTCCATAGACAAAGTTTATATTTCAAGCACCATCCCAGGTCTCTATTATCCCAGGAAATCAGCGCACTGGAGGTATGACCATCTCTACTGTCCATGCAATCAAGGGTGTGATGAAAAAAAAAAAACATTCAGTCTAAAATTTCACACATATATTCTGTTCACGGTTGCGGATCAGGAATGTGGAATGTCTTGTTCAGTTTTGTGTGTCTGTCATAGTAGCTTGATCCTTGACAGCACGCATACTTGGTTGACAATGAAAGCCAGAATTCAGCATTTTGTGGCTTACAGGCATCACCGACGTCTGCTAAACATTAAACAATCATAGCGTGCTATACAGTAGTTGCGTCATCTCTTAGAAGCTTGTCAGCGTGTCTCTCAGTCGCTCTGGAAAAGATGATCAAAAACCCCATGACAAGTACTAGAGCTTAGAATGAAGATGCAAATATGTCAGCTCGCAAATGTGTATTTGTGGACGTGAGGAGTTTCTACAATGCCGGGCTCTATATATCCATCCACCTACCCTTATTTCATCATCTAATGATCATTTTCATCCACCCAGTTTTCATTTTTCCTAATCTATAGATAGGGTAGTTAATAAATAGGCAGTACAAAGTGACATTTCACAAACTCATTTCAAGAACAGCATGTGAAGATTGATCGTGGCTGGTCTCCCATCCGTATTCATTAGTAAGCCATTCAGATTAATCCAAACTCAGATTTAAAAAGCCTGTCTAGTATTACTTCCCTCTCTTTATTTTTTAAAGAACCCTCCCTCCACCCCATCTCCCCCTTTTCCTCCTTTACCAGGGGGAGCTCTCGAGAACTACCTGATCTCCTACCCCCTAACATGCTCAATGACCAGGCTGGAGCCCCATGCTTAATAACCCCTGAGCATGCAAAACCTGCTAATAATATCAAGCAATATCTTACTGCTTACTCTTGAAATGATAATATTTATGCAGGTTGAAGTCAGATTTTTGAGAAAAATTGTGTGACATAGCAAAAATTAAGAACAAACAGCCTGATATGACAAGAAAACATAACTATTTAATATTTTGTTAGTTTAGTGGCTAGTTCCTTTGAGATCAGTCAAACAAAAATGTACGATTTTAAAAAGGAGGCGTGACACCTAAACGGACAGAGCTATTGTAGGAATTGGGTAAAAAAAAATATGACTGCCACTAGCAAAATTAGGCCTAGGGTATTTGTTACTGATTTTACAATTGTCTGTAATTTATCAAACTAAGCTTAGAGACTAAAGTCAAACCAAAAGTGCTTCAGGGGTAGTTAATGTGTCTGTGCTCTTTGGGTAAGGGAATCATAAGGATAAACAATGAAATCATGCATAGGTGCATAGGTTTTATAGAATAGCCATGTTAATAAAGACTTAAAATTGCTTTTCGGGGGCCTTGGATTTTGTTGTTTTAGCTTAGAGACTGTCACACTATAGGACAGTTTTGAGATTTGGCTCAATAATGGTAAAACATGTAATACAGCAGTTAACAAGAATTCTAAGTAAACAAAGTAATGTTTAATTATTTACTACATTTTAAATGACGACAGTGCAAATTCGATTCAGTTTTGTCATGTGTGACAACATCACGTCAACAACCCACATCCATACATCATTCATTCCCCCCCATTACGCCTTCTGTTTATCCTTTTCATATTGGACATCTTTAAATTGCAAGCAGATATTGCCCAGAAGATACATCATCTCAATACCCAGGGACACTGGCTTCAGGCAGCCTTTCATTCAATTTCGGGTAAAGATCATTATGAAAGCATCGTATATTCAGCTCCCTTCAAAAAACCTTAAGAGCCACAGCATCCCGCTCTGATGTATATGTACTATACGTGGAGGAGCATTGAGAATGGCAGCATGGTGCCAAAGCAAGAATGTCTATAATTCATACCAAACAACCCTCTGGCCTCCGGGTCTCACATATAGTGTTTGTTTGATTTAAGTGCCGTCTATGGTGCATGAACACATCCAGTTATGAGAGCCGAGCCCCACAAACAACACCCTGTTAGAACAGCGGTTGGCATGGCAACGCAGTGTAGACCATGAGGTCTCAATGGATAAAAAGCCTCTGAGTTCTGAAACATAAAAAAAAAAATTGCAACACAAAAGCATGCCCTTTACCTCGGCAAGGTGTCTGTGTGTATTAGCGTGTGGGAGACGTAATGCATTCTAGAAGACAGACAGATGAAGGGGCTATAGCATATCCCACAATTCCCAGTCTCAAAAAGGAGTGATTATGGCTAGGCTATTGAGCTGTCAAGTCAAATGAACTAAGAGAGTCAGGTTTACAAAAGCATGAATGCTGGCATAAAGCTCACTTATTTTCTTATTAATACAATTACTGTATATATGAAAACCAACACAGGCTCATTGTGAACACATACACCTTTATACATTTCTAGAGAGCATGAATTATGTAGCCAGAGCTACATATGGCTGCATTTCATCTTTAAAACGACTGATACAGGGCGGTATAATTGCCACCGTAGCTTCTGTTCCTTTTCGCGCTACCAGCTGACTGCTTACCTCCATGTGGATGGCTTTTCCGCTGTAAACAGTTTGCCCAGTACGTCAATGACTTTAGAAGGCAGAACAGAGTTGACCGCAACGACAAATTTAAGTCTGGCGAAGAATGGTTCCAGAAAGCAGGTAAGATAAAAGCAAATGCCAAAAAATTTAAAAACCAAGTCAATAACAGGTGAACATGTGATAAGATCGAAAAAACGTGGTAAATAACAGGCTTTTCTTGTTATTAATTGCTTTTGAAAACACTGTCAGTTGGGTTTAGGGAAGGCGGTGGGCAGGTCAATCGGTGCTTATGAAAACACTATAGGTTGGGCTTAGGGAAGGGAGTGGGTCAGTCGGCCTCTGGTGGATTTATGTGAGAAGAGCAGCCACAAATAGCTCTCACAAGAGAAATTTGAGATCTGAAAAAGCATACACAGCGGCCTCTGGTGGATTAATGAAAACTGCAAAAAAAAAGTGCCTCCTGGGACATATTTTGTGCTCTTCAGAAATGTATACAGGGGTACGTATCCACAATGAGCCTGGGTTGCCGAAAACAGCGAGTTCAGACTGCTTGATTTTTAAAGTAGTCATGTCACAGATGTTATTAGACTGCTTGACTATCTAGGCTAGCGTTTCGTAGATGTTTTCTTTACACTGCAAGATGGATTGGCGACTGGAGGGTTCACACTGCATGACTTTAAAATAGGAAGAATCGCCGACATCTTTGTCTAACATCTTTCACCACCAAACACATGTGAGAAGTGACATGGAAACAACACAAGGTAAGGTAGTATATCTTTTTGTCATTAACTGCATAATAAGAAAAAAACACTTTGATAGGGTAGGAAATGTACTTATTTTGTTCACCAGGCTTTGAAGGGAATTAGAAATTTCTCCTTAACTTTTTTTTTCTTTCTCGACCTGGTTGTGATATTGCTCAGATGACATGTCAAACAGACAAGGGTGCTCCTGCCAAATGTCCACTAGTTTTTCCTTCATATCTTGGGTAAAGTGAAAATGAGTGCTTCTAACTTCTCCATCCTCCTGCTGGCCTGCAGATAGCCATACTAGTAGGTGTGAATGCTGCTCTCTTATTGGCAGTAGGTAATTGCTGATGTTATTTTTAATCAGATCACATTTACACGGCATGATTTGAATCGTTGACAGGCCCAGATATTTAGCATGCCAAATATCTCACAGGTGTCAGCAACTCTTCTGTGATTCTCTCAGACCGTGTCTTTGATAGTTTACACTGTGTGATTGTTACTCATCTCATCGATTTGATTATGCTATCAGGCATTTGTCAGTGATTTCTCAAAACCTGTCGGCAATTTAAAATCGGGGCTAAAATCATGCAGTCTGAACTTGACATGAGGGGTAAAATAAAGTATATACAATCTTTGGAATAAAATCATAAAAAAATTATTTCGAAATACATATGAGTTGTCCTGACAAAGCTGGATCTCCACATCATACAGTACAGCCACTGTGGGGAAGAACTAAAATGAGCAAGAGCATGCTGGGAAACTGAAGAACTTGCTGTACCTGGAGGATTTTTGTCAAGAACAGTGAGAAACTTCATTGCTCTAAGGATGAACAAGAGAATATACAAATATTAGAATCCTATGCTGATCATAAGGTGCATATAAACACTCACACACAGTTGTGTTGGGGGTTTATGAGGCCCATTGGAGAATGCATTTTACAGTGCCTATAGAAAATCATCATACCTTGTGAAAATCTACTGTATATCTTAACAAACATTACTCTCTGCTTTCAAAAGATATCTGGGATAAATTTGTAGTAAGGCACAGGTCAGAAGAAGACTACAGAAACATTTCTAAGACTGGAAAAGCTATTTGGGATGACACAGTGGTTAGCACTGTCACCTTACAACAAGAAGGTCCCCTGTTCGAGTCCTGGCTGGGCCAGTTGGCACTACTGTGTGGAGATTGCATGCTCTCCCTGTGTTGACGTAGGTGTCCTCTGGATGCTCTGGTTTCCACCACAGTCCAAATACATGTGGTATAGGTGAATTGAAATGGGTGCGAATATGAGTTTTGATTTACAATAGTTTCGAATTACGAGGACACTATGTGTGTCCCCATAAACCACATCAACATTGTAATACCTAAGTCATACCTATGTCATTATACAAATGTGTGTCCTTGTAAACCACTTAATACAAATAAAGACACTTGTCCATAGATATACACACATTTATGCAATTACTTATCTTAATATGCACACATAATCATGAGGTATTTTAACTAATTTACACATAATTGTAACTACTGTAAACCATTCATAAATGGCCACATGAACAACATCAAACATTCTACCAAGGTCATAGCTACACATTTCTAGGCTACACAACTACTGGTTGTCTGTTTTAAGGAATTATCAAATTTGCTAAATATATCATCATTGTTGTATTATGAATAGCTTATTATGTAAAATATAAATAAAATTTTGACATCCACTCTCAACCTGGATTTAAATTTTTACATGCAGCAGATGAACTGCCACCGATTGTTGTTTATGTTCCTTGTTGCCTAAAGCACGGGCATATCTTTGGTTGAATCTTGAGGTCTAGAATTAAAAAATAGAACATATGGAATAGGGATGAGCAACTTTGATCCTGGAGAGTCGGTGTCCTGCACAGTTTACACCTGCCAACATACCTGCCTTTAGATTTCTAGGGATCTCAAAGACACTGATTAGCTTGATTAGGGTTGGAGCTAAACTCTGCAGAACGGTGGCCTATCAGGACAGAAGTTTATTATTATTAAATGTTCAGAGTTTATTATTCCAATTAGATTTTTTTTGTTTTCATTTAGCAGACACTTTTATCAAAGGTGTATCATACATAATGAACACACACCTGAAGCACTAGGCAGCCACTGCTTCGGCACCTAGGGAGCAGTTGTAGGTTTATACAAACTTTACTGGGCAGGCTGACAGGGATCAGGACTGGAGAACATGACAGGACAGAGGTATAAATGACAATGAACTGGCACAGGAGAGCAGACATGAAGAGAATATAAGCAAAAATAATTAACACACAAAAAGGTGAGCATAATAAACTAATAATGGATTAACAAGGAGGGTAGGACTAGACAATAGAGACCAGAGAGCTCATGACACATAGACAACACAAACCATGTGCTCACAAAAAACGAGACTTGAACACGCATCCAATGAGTACTCATTAACCGTGTGTTCATATGACAACACAAAAGCACGTGATGCATGTAAACTTGCACCACTTGCTAAACACAACACCAACAGAAGACTGAACACAAGACACGAGTACACAATGAATGAAAACACTCACCGTGCATGTTTCATCCCAGCGCCAACCGAAACCAACTAGACTGAGACGCTGGGAATGAAACATCGTGCTGCAGACAGACGAACACTAACACCGGGACGAGAGAAAGCATCGCAAACACGCTCAGACCTCACGCACCCGCTTCAAGCGGGAATGGGCGTGGTCCAAGCACGGTCACGATGGCACTCATACGGAGACACACAATGACAAAATGAGGACTCGACCCGAGAAGACTTAAGCCGAGCAGAACATACAGGAAAAGACAGAAATAGTGTCTGGACTCTGCCATTAAAACAAGAATTTACATGACTGGAGTTGCAGATCCCTGACACTGATATACAATCCCTGCGGAGACTCAATCCCGCAAATCCAGCTCCCTAAGTATGAGGCCATAGTTACCCCATTTTTTTTAAATCAACGCCTTTACATTACTAATATCTGTTATAGTTCTGGAGCTAGACCTGTTCCCTAGCATTTTCAGGGCAATAAAGTGGATCCTCTCAGCCTACCCATGTAACGAGTTGCCTTGTTTTAAACCAGCAAGGTTTCAAAATCAGTTAACAACTGGTATTAGAGCAATGGACAAGGATTATATATATATATATATATATATATATATATATATATATATATTTTTTTTTTTTTTTTTTTTTAAGTGTAGCTCAGTTTGTCCACCCTGGTGGAAAAGTCATATGTATTCATACTGAACATTTTTCAATGCACTACTTTTCCATCGTTTTTCAATGTAAATATGCACTTGACATTGCAAAAAAATTGCATCGCCACCAGTGGCTTGTCAATGTCAACTCGACTTTAATTACATAAAAGTCGACTTTAAAAAAATAGAAAGTAATTCAGCCCTTAGTATGGAGTAAAGATTGCCTCCATGAGTGGAAGGAGACACCACTACTCACCAGAGACCAAGGCCTAGAACACTTTATGTTGCTGTTTGTCTTCCGTGTATGGAGAAATTGTCCATAAGGGGCTGCTGCTTGCTCCCATTTTGTTGCTTTTCCTGTCAGAAAGTTCTAATTCTTGAAGAAATTCATGCTGGCATGGAGCCAGATTGTGCAGTGTCTGCTTGAGGTAGGTCCTAAAAGATTTGCAAAGTGTACTAATAGAGTCACTGGCATCTGCCTCAGTGTGGAATGGTGATTGCCTCCATTGAGGCAAGGAAGATCACCACAATACACCAGAGACCAAGGCTTAGGACTCTTTACATTGGTATTTGGTTTATGTTTATGCATCTGTCATTCTTAAGGGATTGCTGTATACTTCCATTTATTTGCTTTACCTGTTGAAAACTCCTCATGCTGGAGGAATTTTGCTGTGGCATTGAGTAGGACTGGGCAGATTCTGCTGCCGTGGATCCTCAAGACAGGTCCTGGGACAGATGGACTTGCTAGCATTTGCCACTGTATGAAATACCCATAAAGGAACAGAAGAGTTAACATCATTCAGCAGAAACCAAGGCCTATTTTCATTCACCATAATTGTTGGCCATAAGGAAACCGGGGCATCCAATGACCCTTGAATAAATAAAATGTAAATAACAATATTTTATTTGGTATAAAAAACATCAATACGTTTACATCATTATGTAGACTTCATTCAAGAACAGTTTGCCTAGCCACAGAGAATGTCTTAATTGCAGGGCTTTTAAGAACAAAAAACTGAGGTAGAATGAATAATACAAATAATTGCAGTGTTTTTAATATCCGAGTAAGATGATGAATTATGTTTATCATGGCACGGAGCAGCACAAAGGTTACATGCGGTACTTCTCCCCCTTTTTACCCTGTAATTAGCAATAAAAATGAGTGAGACAGAGTTGAATGTGAACATGACAAATATAACTAATTATCTAAATCCTCTGGCTTATCCCTCTGCAAATCAACATCTGAATATCAGAGAAGGACAATATGTCTCCTCTAAGCTAATACAGCACTTAATTAAATCTTAGAGTGCTTTCAGCAGTCCATATTAAAACGACTCTGACTTAATTAAATATGATTAATAATTCACCCATCCTGACGAAGGGAGATATTCTGAGAAATAAGAGTAATGAACATCTGCTCTCACATTGTTTCAGAGTTTAAGGTGGCAAACCCATGCATCTTCTTTAGGTGGATCTCTGTGGATTTGTGCTTCTTGGGCCCGACATAATTCTTACAATGTTGTGATTTGCAAAAACACTGAAAGCGCTCAAAGATATTACTGCAATTGTAACAGGTAAATTCATGCTAATACTATTAAACAGCTGCTATTGGTACTATACTTTTCCTAAAAAATTACAGCTTAATCTGGTAGCTATATTGTTAGCATGGCAGCTAATCAGCATATTTCAGGATTGTCAGGTAATGTAAAATAGTTCAAGCTTGTATTTAGTTGGCAGTGATTAGTGAGTAAAGCTTATTTTGGAAAAGGGCAGCTAGCTGGCTAGACAGCCAGAAGCTAGCAACACATACAGCCATAGCTTAAACTCGACTTTCTAGAAAGCTATAATTGTACAATGAATTTAAAAATAAGATCTGTAATGAAAATGGATGATGAAACACTATTACTGAGAAACACAAAGATGTGAAATGATAACCTAGAATAGCTAGTGGTTTTGACTAGCTTTGCAGCGTGTCTCATTGATGCTAATGGTTGTGCTGAGACACCAGGGCTGGACTGGGACAAAAAAAACAGCCCTGGACATGATCTAGAGCGGCCCACTATGCCTTCATATTTCTGATATTTTTTAGGGACTCTCCGTAGGAGTAATAATTTATGTTTTATATATATATATATATATATAAATATATA
>CAIGQQ010004613.1:1221794-1233746 GCA_903798035.1 Danio albolineatus | reverse complement strand
GATAAGTTGGCGGTTCATTCCGCTGTGGCTACCCCGGATTAATAAAGGGACTAAGCCGAAAAGAAAATGAATGAATGAATAAATGAATGTATTCATAGATATTGCCAGATGATCACTTTACCTCTACCATACTTTTAACAGACTTAGATCATTTGTGATTCTGGCTGTGCCATCCATTCTTGTCTTGAGCCTTCACATTGCCAATTATCTACTATATTGTTAGTAGCCTGGATAGGTCACAGTCATTCTGCTACATCATATCGCTTTCTACTGGATGTAAAATGATCTGCAGTACGTTTTGTCATTTTAGAATGTTCAATTCTAATTGTGTAGTTATTTTGGTGAAAGTAACTAAAAAAGTAATATGTAGTCATGTAACATATTACAATTTTGAGACAGTAATATTGTAAGGTAAGGGATTACATTTAAATAACAGTATCAAGTAATCTGTAATGTATTACAGCTTTGAAGTAACTTGCACAACACTGTTGATTCCACTGTGGTGCCTCTGATAAATGAGGAAGTTGAAGGATAGCGAGTGAGTGTTGTCCATTGTAATGCTGACACTTCAAGCCTTGGTGGAATCAGAAGAGCTGTTGAATCCTGGTTGGTGTAGGACCTTTGGATTTCTGTAAAACAATATTTTAATGTTGAGTACTTTTAACCAATTAACATAAGTCATCAAATAGAATTACAGTTATAATTAATAAAATTAAAGTGTGTGTAAGTGTGTTTGGACAATATAGGATGTAATATAGGGTGTAGTTACCTTCTGCGCTTCCTTCTTTCCTTCCCTTTTTAGGCCTTTTCTTTTTAATATGTTTCTGTGTTCTTCACCAAGTCTTTCTATGCAGCATACTAAGTGCAAAAAAACATTTTGTTTACTTCATGTGTAAGTTTCCAAATAACACATTTTCAGCAGTACAAGTTCATTAAAGTCATCATGAACTCAAAACTATTTGGCACACAATGTAACAGTTTACTCACAAGCTGTGGCACTCCGAGAAGAAAAAAACTGCTCCATTAGTTCTGCAAACCCCTCCATAATCTGTACTCTGGAAAAGGGTGTTTCATTCAGTTCTTGACTTATGAGTATCTGGTGTCGCATTCCAGGTCCATCACAATCTGAGGTAGGAAGACAGCATTTTAGAATGTGTAAATATGAATTTATATCACAGAATTAATCTACCTTTGATATAAAATGTATTGAACCATCTTGCCTTATGTTAAGTTCCACAGAGTACAGTTCACTTCCTTTTCTACCAATGAATGAGGACACCAGAGTGCTTTTTCATGATTATTAGTTTAAAATAAACTATCAAACCATAACAACACACTGCACAGTCTAAATAAACTGATTATTTTATTTATTTCACAAAATAATTAGTAATAAATGTTAAATATTAAGCATATATAAATATTAGTTATATGGTAATGTACAAACCTGCATGAAACAAAAATCCCATCATACATTGACTAAGTTTTTGACCATAGCAGTCATTTTATTAGGTTTTGACTCAAAAAGCTTTGTCTCTCCATGTTATAGCTTATTATTATTTATAATCTTTACTATATAAGTATGTTATAAATCATAAATTTTAGAACCATTTTAATCAAAAAGGTTCTTTGCACTTAAAGGGTTCTAAATAGAAGTATATATAATACATATATATATACATATATATCTATATAGAACCTCAAGGAACCTTTTTTTTGTGTAGTTCTTTAGCGATCCTTTGACCTTCATTATTGTAAATTAATATCAGCTGCTTTAGTACAACATCTACATTAGCAGGATGATGAAGATCGAACCAGGGTGGACATTTCAGCAAGACAATGATTCAAAACACAGCCAAGAAAACTCTCAAATGCTTTCAGAAAAAGAAAATAAAGCTGTAGAATGGTCCAGCCAATCTCCTGACTACAGTCCATTAGAAAATACAAAATAAAATCAGATTTGATAGACGAGACCCACACAACCATCAAGATTTTTACAGAGTTGACAGTAACAGAGCTCACAATTTTACTACTTTTTTTGGACACACATTTTTGTTAAATAAAAGTTTTTATCTAAGTTTTTATCTAGTTTTTAGGCAATTTAATGTTATACAAATAGTAAAATGACTATTATGAGCTCTTATTAACACAAAATAAAATCCATCAAAATCAAATGATGCATGCAAAAGCCAATAAAAATAAACTCAAGGCTACAATTTGCAGAGGCTCACCAAAATTGTACAATAGAAGATTGGGAAAACGTTGCCTGGTCTGATGAGTCTCGATTTCTGCTGCGACATTCAGATAGGTAGGGTCAGAATTGCATGGATTTTGCATGGAAAGCATGGATCGATCCTGCCTTGTATCAACAATTCAGGCTCGTGATGGTGGTGTAATGGTGTGGGGGATATTTTCTTGGTACACTTTGGCCCCATTAGAACCAGTTGAGCGTTGTGACAACACCACAGCCTACCTGAGTATTGTTGCTGATCTTGTCCACCCCTTTATGACCACAGTGTACCCATCTTCTAATGGCTACTTCCAGAAGGATTAACGCCATGTCATAAAGCTCGATTCATTTCAGACTGATTTCTTGAACATAACAATGAGTTCATTGTAGACAAATGGCGTCCACAATCACCAGATCGTAATCCAATTGAGCACCTTTGGGATATGGTGGAATGGAAGATTTGCAGTGATTCAGTTTGGTGGAACAGGAAATTCATGTGCGGCTGACAAATCTGCAGCAGCTGTGTGATGCTATCATGTCAATATGGACCAAAATCTCTGAGGAATATTTCCAGTACCTTGTTGAATCTATGCTATGGATGATTAAGGCAGTTGTAAAGGCAAAAAGAGGTCCAACCTAATACTAGTAAAGGGTACCTAATAAAATGGCCAGTGAGTGTACATCTTTTCCTCATCTCTTATAGGTTGTTGATGAAAAAGTCTGTCTCTGTAGAGATTTTAAAGCGGGATCATTACAAAGCATCCTTTTGTTCTTGGACCGAATTAACATTCATCAATGCAGAACTTTTGTATGTGATGAACAATTTGCATATAATTGTTGTAAGCAATTTCAAGCAAATCACATGGGCTGTAATTACAGCGAAACAAACTGACATTACTGCATAGTGTATATGCTTGTTATTGCCTGACGTGTCTATTTTTTACATTGTCGCTCGTCTGTCCAGCCCTCAGTTTTGGGTCACTTGCTGTACAGCTGTTTTTTCGGCATTGTTTCCAACATCTGCTGTTATCTCATTAGCAAATGTAATTGTGACAGCGCTCACTGTGGCACCCTCTGTAATTATCAGTTCCTACGATACACAATAAAAAAAGGCTTTAATTATTTAAAATCACAAAAATGTGGTGAAGCTGGCAGAAACTGATCTGACATTCTGTTGGTCTTTGGTTTTCATATGGAAGTTTTTGGCGTTCAGAGAGAATCCATCAGATGGAAATAAGATCTGTCAGTGTTAAATGTGCTTTTACCATTCACTTCATTAAAGTCTGTGGGATTAACTGTGATACTCAGGAAGCTCTGATGGGCTTGGAGAAATCCATTTGTTAGCTTTCCCAAAGTCTGTTTCACGTTGTTAAGAGTTCTTCAAAATAGGCAGTTGTTTAACTTGTGCTCTGTTCAAATATATTATTGGTTCTTATGTTAGGGGATGAAAACATCTACTATTACTATATATTTTTTTTCCTTTTACCAGAGTCTTGGACATGTGAATTAGTAACAACATTGCCTTTGATGCATTAATATTTTTTTGCAGCATAAGATTTTAATTTTTTATTCCTAATTTAATGTTCATGGTTATTTTTGCCCCATTGACTTCCATAATAAACACATTTGTTGATTGTAAAGCTATTTTTATTACATCATATAATCATGCATTTTTTATTGTTGAGAAGAAGTCAAATTTGTAATTTTTACTGTATTTTTTACTGTTGATCATCAGTTGGCACCATTAAATTAAATAGGCCTGTGCAAAAAAAAGAGCTTAGTTTATGGATTGTATATGGAATTCTATAGAGTATAACAGCAAATTAAAGTATGTGTAGGTGTGTCTTTAAGTGTGTGAGTGACCTTTGTGCACTTACCTTGATATGTCTGAGAAAATCAAAATATGCGCATTAGCTCTCAGAACTACATGTAGTAAACAAAAAAAAAGACTGTATTTATGATGAACAAAGATGAAGTTATTAGCAGGGGTTAATTGACAAATCTAACTAGCTTTAGTTATTCCTTCTGCTGACAAAATTTAATTTCATATCTAGAGGATTTAAAGGAACAGTCCACTTTTATAGACTCTTAATAGGCTAATTTAACAAGTTCTATAGAGTTTTGAGATTTCTGAATCCATTCAGTCGATCTCTGGGTCTTGCAGGAGCACTTTTAGCTTTTAGCTACTTAGCTACTTTTAGCACTTTTAGTCTTGCTCAAAAAATTTTGATAATTTTCCCATTTAGCTAAATGTTGACTTCTGCTGTTTTAACCCATTCAGCCGATCTCCTGGTCTGGGACACTTTTAGCTTAGCTTAGCATAGATCATTGAATCGGCTTAGATCATTAGCATTTTGCTAAAAATATACTAAAGATATACTCATCTGCAGTGACATTGTGTACTAAAAGTGACAGAAAATTGTTAGTATTAATTATACTATAATCAACATCATAACGTCATTGTGTCTGCTGTAGCCATGGTACAGTTTCTAGCCTTATTGACCTAGAAAATAGCACCTTTTCATTTTTCGTCAGTCTTAATACACAACGTAGCTACAGAACCCCGGATTAATAAAGGGACTAAGCTGAAAAGAAAATGAATGAATGAATGATGATTTAATTTCGTTTGTTAAGTGCAAAGTTTTGTTTCAAAACTGTTTCTAAATTCGGTTTTAATTTCTAGCAAACAAATAAATGAACACCAATAACAAAGTGTGCTCAAATATTCAGTAATATTCAAACATGCATGCTATTTTTATGCCCTATATGATGATGCAGACGTCTCCAAAACCCCACAGATGGACAAATCTAAACTTGTTTTTATTAAAACAAATATAAATATGCATATAATAAATAATACTGCTAATAATAATGACAACATTGTACAAATGCAGATTGTCACGAATAAACTAAAAAAAAAGCCCCCCAAGATGAAGAAGGCATGGAGACATGGAGATATTTTTATATTTATGTAGAAAATAATCACTTATGTAATATTTTAATCCTTTAATTGTTTTTCAATTGTAAAGATATTTGTGTATTTCTGTACTGTGTGTATTATGCAATGTGTATGCACTTAAGGCGCACAACTAACGTGCTCTGCGTCAGTTGCACAGTATATTTCAGTTCCTCAAACTAGCAATGTGCCAACAATGTGTTTTAACACACCTCCTTTCTAGAACTGAACACCCACGAGTCCACAAAGTGGAACTAATGGATATACTATTTAAATAACATGGCGCAAAACGGGAGAATTAGGAAATTGCACTGGTCTGAATTTAACACAAATCGTGCCAAACCCGTCTTGCGCCCTATTGTGCTGGGTGTATGATAGGGCTCTAGGTGACTTATAAAATGAACCTTTTTTTCTATAATAAGTACAGATTTCTAAATTATAAAATGAAAGTGTAAATATTAGTCAACATTTTTGACTTTCATCTGTGTGTCAGTTATGACGTTCTGGGAGCCTAAAAACAGGTTTGAAAGTACATGTTTTTGAAAACAATATCGACATCATCTACAAAATTTTATTAATCTTTTTTTGGTCAAACTTTATTTTGATTGTCCGTTTGTAGTATTTTGGTTATATTACAACTAATTACACTTATATTCTACCATTATAAGTAGATAATAAGTAGATTGTTAGGTTGGGGTTAGGGGTTAGTGTAAGTTGATGTACTTGCAAAGTTTCTTATAGTCAGTTAAATGTCTTTTGAATGTCAGTATTAACAGACATTAATTCAATTCAATTCAATTCATCTTTATTTGTATAGCGCTTTTACAATGTAGGTGTCAAAGCAGCTTCACATGCATTATAAAAAATTGAAACAGTGTCAGTCCAGTTTTCAGTGTTGAAGTTCAGTTTAGTTCATTTCAGCATGGATTCACTGCTGAGAGTCCAAACACTGAAGAGTAATCCATCGATGTGCAGTCCTACAAGTCTCGAACCATGCAAGCCAGTGGCGACAGCGGCGAGGAAAAAACTTCACCAATTGGCGAAAGTGAAGAATTAAAAAACCTCGAGAGAAACCAGGCTCAGTTGGGCAAGACCATTTCTCCTATGGCCAGACGTCTTGTGCAGAGCTGCAGTCTAGGCGCCGGGGCTGGAGAACGCTAGACATCCATCACAGAGAGACCAGAGGTATTCAATTAGCAAAGCAGCTAACAGCAGCTGTTAAGCAGACAGTCTACAAATACTCAAATGGACCAACGAAATAAAGTGTTACCCTTTTTTATGTGAAACGTGTTATTTCTTTGCAGTGTCATCTACACACCTGGTATGCAAAATACAAACTTGTAGCATTTTTTAAAAAATCTATGAACAATGTTGTCAAAATAAATACTAAATGAATTAATTAATTTGTATCCCCTGCTTTTATTACACTGCTATTATGTAAAGGTACCCTAGCTGCTTTGTGAATTTCAAAAATCAAATAAATGTTAATTAAAAATGGTCAATTATTAAAATGAACATATTTTATTCATAGCTAACAAAAGAGAAAAAAAAAAACTTAATTGTTACATTAAAAAACAACAACAACAACAACAACAACGTGCAAATAAAAATCCATCAGCTTTTCCTTGTTATTTTATTTTCAAAAGTTCACACGTTTTTGGACTGAAATTAAATATGAAATTATATTTTGTCAGCAGAAGGAATAACTAAAGCTTTTGGAGAAAACCGGAGGACCCAGGGAAAACTTATAAAAGCAAAGGGAGAACAAGCAAACTCCACACAGAAATGTCAACTGGTTTAGTAAGGACTTTAAGCAGGGACATTCTTGCTATGAGGTAACAGTGTTAATCACAGGGCCACCATGTCACCCATCTGGAAAGGAGGGGAAGTATGACTGGGTAAGGAGGGGAATCTTCAAGACGAAGATATTGAGATAAGGAAACTAGTTATTTATAGTGAGTTAGGAATCATCTGATTGGTGAAACAATTGTGGGCTGATGTGGGACCAGCTGTTAGCAATCATAAGCATGTGATCCTCTTGAAATTAGTTTATAAATAAACTTCACTTAATAGTGTCAATTGCAGCAGAGTGATTTTACGTCACCAAATAACCGATACCAAATACAAATTTACGATACCTTTTTTAGCACTCGTTTTCAGCGCTTTCACTTTCAACTAATTTATTCATTAATTTTCTTTTTGGCTTAGTCCCTTTATTAATCAGGGGTCATCACCACAGTTGGATGAACCCCCAACTTATCCAGCATATGTTTTATACAGCGGATGCCCTTCCAGCCAAAACCCAACTGTTACACGGGTCTGTGTTTATTTATTTTATTTTTGCTATATGGTTGTGTGCTTGTTTGAGTAGGTGGAGTGCTCTAGCGGCTTGTCCATGATTGGATGGCACCGGTGACGTCACTGGGGATTCCCCGTATATTAGGGTGACGCAATGGCGGCTCAGTCTCTCTCTCTCTCACACCTTTCGCTCAGACTTTCTGGCTGTCGGTGCTCCGTGCATGCCAGGATCAATCTGCATGGCTCTCTTCAACGTTTTGTTGTTTCGTTAACTTTTTGATACGTTCGTAATGTGTTAAGTAGTTTGTTTATTTTGATACTGTTTTTTTTTTTTTTTGTAGCAGGTAGTGGATATTATTTTTCATAGTCTCGTTTTGTTATGTATTTAGTTTAGCGAAGGAAAGCAGTGGCCTGGAAGACTCAACTGTTTTTCTTCCTTTTGCGGGAGTTGTAGGTAAGATCTGTCCATTAAAAGCAGTTATAGTCAGGTAACTGTTTTGATTAGCTGCCCTACCTGTCTACATGATTTGTTCATATTTTTGCTGTCTTTTTTTAACTTTGATTTAATATTATTAAAGATTTATTGACGGGACGTCAATTTATTAATTTAAAAGTCTGTGTCTTTTCATATGTTCGACTCAAACCTTAATGTTGTTGTTACACGAGCCAGTTTTGGGTTTTGGGCTGTAACACCAACACTATGGGCAATTTAGCTTACCCAATTCACCTATAGCGCATGTCTTTGGACTGTGGGGGAAACAGGAGCACCCGAAGGAACATGGAGAGAACAAGCAAACTCCACACAGAAATGCCAACTGAACTAGACGGGTCTCGAACCAGCAACCTTCTTGCTGTGAGGTGATTGTGCTACCCACTGCAACACTGTGATGCCTTTCTTTTTAGCACTCGTACATTAAAAATGAACTTAATGTGGAGGATGATTTTCGAGTGGCCACAAAATAAACCAAGTCCTCCACAATGAAACCAAGAATGGACTTGCTGTGCTTCTGTGAGATTTATAGTAATGCATAAATTACTACACAAACTTATATAACTGTTGCTTTTTTTGTGTTGTCAAAATGTTCATGTTCAAATAGGCCTATATTGGTGTGACATTGTGCACAATGTGTGTATATTTATAACATCTCTTAGAATAGCAGGGGTCTTGTGTCGCCAACATTGTAATATGGGGTTGTTGGCTGAAAATTTAGCAACGTAAGACTTTCTAAAATGCTCCAAACTTGCCAATACCACAAGCCTGATGGCTTGGCATAATCTTTTTAGCTATGATCACTGGATCTCTTTAGGATGGTGTGCAGCATTAAGACTTTTACAAAAGCATACACCATTTATCGACCCACAAGTGCAAGGTAGTTCTGTGCATCACTAAAAATCAATTCCTCTATAGAGATTTCAAATGGGATTCCAACTTACTCTCACAGATGATAATCACACACATACAATACATGAACATGCAGCTGAATTGAAAACCAATCCTACTTGGACTGGCATGCAAAAACTGTATTGCGTATAGCTAAAATAGAGTATTTTCCTCCTTGTGTACTGCTCGTCATATTAATTTACTGCTGCTACACTACAGCCTGCAAAGAAACACTTATGATAAAGCTTTGAAATGGTGATAAAGTAAGTACAGTCCCTGTGAAAACATAATAACAAATTTTTTAGATGTTAGTACGCTAGTCCTACGAGCTAATGTGCTCCAAAACAGCAGTCCCAAATGGCACACTATACAATATGCACTTATACACTCAAGCAGGAATTAAGCGTCATCCCAAATGGAACACTGTCCATGAAACATAAAAAAACACTCCCAGGTGACTTGAATGGTTGCCAAATTATGAAATAAATGGCCAAACTACCAAATAGTATCTGTCATAATTAATACGTACAACCAAAATCATCATTGGGATATGGCATAAATACACGCGTAGGAGATATTTGCTTGCAAAATACTTAATAAATAAAGTAATCCAACCTCAGCACCATTTCTTAATTATGATTGTTGAGTGCGTAAAGTGTTCAACACCACACTTCTTTTTATCTGTTGAATAAGTACATTGTTCAGGTATTTAAAGAGCACTTATTATTTTTCGTATTAAAAAAAACATAGTGTTTCAGTGTATTTTCAGATACTTACAGTATACTACTTCTACTACAAAATATAGCCACATCACCCTGCAGCCCAAGATATTTACTGAAGCCTAGCAGGGCTGAGACTGGTCAATACCTGGACAGAAGACCACATGGGAAGACTAGGTTGCTGTTGGATGTGGTGTTAGTGAGGCCAGAAGGGGGCGCTCAAACTGTGGTCTGTGTGAGTTCTAATGCCCCAGTATAGTGAAGGGGACACTATACTGTTAGTGAGCGCCGCCTTTCGGATGAGACGTTAAACCGAGGTACTGGCTCTCTGTGGTTTTAAAAAATCCCATGGCACTTCTTGTAAAGAACAGGGGTGTAACCTGTGTCCTGGTCAAATTCCCTCCGCTGTCCCTTACCAATCATGGCCTCTCAATCATCCATATCCTTCAAATTGGCTCTACCACTGTCTCTCCACTTCACCAATAGCTAGTGTGTGGTGAGCACACTGTCGTTGCATCATCCAAGTGGATGTTGCACACTGGTGATGGTGTGGAGAGACCTCCCTCATGATCATGAAGCACTTTGGATGTATGGCCATACACGATAAATGCACTATATAAATGCATATTAAATTACAAAATGCCATGGAATGGTGCCTAAGTATGAAATTGGAGATGCAAAAGGTTCCAAAATTCACTTTACAAAGATCACTGAACATTCAAGCATAGTGTGACTGAATTTAGAGTATGTTCTATTACAGCAGACTATAGTATTCTATCAAGTAAAAACTTCAGGAAAGATTCTGAAAGGACGTTATGGGGTGATTTCCCAAGAAATGACAGTTGGCTGACAATGGTGGCTGAAATCATCATTTGGGAAATGAACGATGTAGTGACAAGTGTTTCCCAAAATCTGTCAGAGATCTGTTTGAACCATGTTGCTAAGACACAAAAATTCTGCAATTAAACTCCGCAAGCGGACGGAGTAGCAACTTCTTTAGATAAAATCCATAACAGATGCTTTACATAATACATATAATATTATTTTTGTATAATTGTTTTAACTGCAAAATTATATAAATGCTTTTAGAGTGCACTTAGAAGGGAGCACAGCTGCGATTGTTAAAACTAAGCTGTATTTAACTAACTTTAGAAGCAAATTGCATAAAACGTGAGCAAGACAGTTTTAAGCTTTTTTTTTTTTTTTTTAATCATTCAAAGTAGATGGTGACGTAGCATAGAATGGGGGGCCCTAAACTGTGTGAGCCCTTAGAATTGTCCTAACTCCCACCCGCTGTGGGGCTCTTGAAGTAGGGAAGTTGTATGGTGTTACACACTGCATTTTATTCAGAATGGCTGATTACTTTGCTCCTTTAGTAGGAGCATCCAAATGTATAAGGGCATAGGAATGGACCATTCAGATTGAAACTAAATGCAAGAATCTTTTCTCACAAAACCTAATTCCGGTAACAAAGACTATACAAAAACAAGTCTGCGCATAATATATTGAAAAAGTGATTTGAACAGCTTTAAAGCCCACTTTCTTCAAACATGTTTTTTTTTTATTCTCACATCTTTTGTTGAGAAATTCAAGCAGCGAACAGTCTGGATGAAACTGTTTAAATAATTCCACCCCCTGTGCTTTTACAAGCAGCCCGGCAGAGAGCTTTTACTATAAACAGGAAGGCTGTATCCGCATAACCCATCTGGCATGCCCATGGAGCCCAATACAAAGAGACACACCGCCTGGTCTACAAAACGTCTGTTTGAGAGAATAAAACCTTGACATTACCCTCAGCACATACAATAAAAACCAACCAGGTTTTCAGCTCAACCATTAATCGACACAGACATCTTTGAACCACTATTAAGACAATGTAAATGTACATTTGATGTCTTTGTTTTAGCAGGTTTTATCTCAAATCCTGTGCCAAGAAATGAAGTTTTCCCTCAGGTACTTTTGCAGATCCAGCTGTTTTGGCGGTCAAACGGGAGGTCTTGGAAGAAGAAAAAAAAAGTTGAAAACAATCAGTAATTAGGGACCGAGCACCGGAACGGTGCGTAGGCCCTATTGTAATTGCTCTGTTTATTATTATTATTAGGGACCGAGCACCGGAACGGTGCGTAGGCCCTATTGTATTTGCTCTGTTTATTCTTCTTCTTCTTCTTCTTCTTCTCCGGAATGAATCGCCAATTTGGCGGTCTAAACGTACCCGAAAACTCACGAAACTTTGCACACGCCCCTGAATCGGCGAAAATTTACGTTTATTAGGGGTCTCGGAAGCGAGCGTGGCAAAATAACTCGACAGCGCCACCTAGAAAGTTTTGACGGACTAGCCCCCGAGCCACGAATCACGCACACGCACGAAAAT
>CAIGQQ010004613.1:1112169-1136537 GCA_903798035.1 Danio albolineatus | reverse complement strand
GGGCTGCCAAAATCACTCTGGACCCCTCACACCCAGCACACTGCCTCTTTGAACTGTTACCTTCTGGTCGTCGCTACAGAGCACTGCGCACCAGAACAGCCCGACACAGAAACAGTTTCTTCCCTCAGGCGATCCATCTCATGATCACTTGATGATAACAATCATGGAACCAACATCACTACTTGCAATACACTTTTTACACACAAACACTTATTTAACAACACACTTTACATGCCAATTTGCACATAACAGCTGCACATATAATGTTGTATATAGTAATACACCTGTACATACACTTGTCCATTTGTATATTTGCATTTAACACTTACTTCTATTTTTTGAATATATTTATTATCTGTGTTTTGTCCTGTCTCTGTAATTCTGTTGCACTGTAGAAGCTCTGTCACGAAAACAAATTCCTCGTATGTGTGAACATACCTGGCAATAAAGCTCTTTCTGATTCTGAAGTATGAAAAGGAGCGCTATCCTGCTGAAGAATTTGCCCTCTCCTGTGGTTTGTAATGTAATGGGCAGCACAAATGTCTTGATACCTCAGGCTGTTGATGTTGTCATCCACATGCAGAGCTCTCGCATGCCCCCATACTAAATGTAACCCCAAACCATGATTTTTCCTCCACCAAATTTGACTGATTTCTGTAAAAATCTTGGGTACATGCAGGTTCTAATAGGTCTTCTGTAGTATTTGTGATGATTGGGATGCAGTTCAACAGATGATTCATCGGAAAAATCTACCTTCTGCAAGTTTTCCAAATGATCAACTTGAAGAGAATGATCAACTCAAATGGAATCGACAACAAGACTTTAACCCTTGTGTATTGCTCAAATTGATCACCGTTTCGTAATGTTATGGGCTGTTTTTCCCTTGTTGACTTCCATTATAATCACATTTTTTGATTGCAATGCCTTGACAACATATAATAATGCATTTTTGATTGTTGGTGGTTCATATTTTCCCAAAATATATGTTGAAATAGATGTCACGGTGGCGCAGTGGGTAGCATGATCAGTTGGCATTTCTGTGTGGAGTTTGCATGTTCTCCCCATGTTCATGCGGGTTTCCCCTAGACATTTTTCAAGATACTTGTACATTTAAAGGCTTTACTAGGTTAATTAGGCAAATTAGTGTAATTAGACAAGTCATTGTATAATGATGGTTTGTTTTGTAGACAATCAAAAACAAATGTTGGTTAAGGGGGCTAATAATATTGACCTTAAAATAGTTTTAAAAAAATCAAAACTGCTTTTATTTAACCGGAAATAAAACAAATAAGACTTTTTCCAGAAGAAAAAAAAAACAGGAAAAGGAAATATAGGAAATACTGTGAAAAATTCCTCGCTCTGTTAAACATCGTTTGGGAACTATTTGAAAAAGAAAACAAAATTCACAGAAGGGCGAATAATTTTGACTTCAACTCTGTGTGTTCTTGAGAAACTCTAAAGCTTCAAAAGCCAAATCAAATGGAGAAGGTTCCTGAGGACCTCGGCTACTGTGGTTTTGTGTGCTGCTGTGGTCCAGAAGTAATGAAAAGCCTCTGTTTCTCTCTTTATTTGCACCGTAGGATCCGCTGAGTGAACTTCAGGGCCGATGCTCAAGCGTCAAATGATGGCCTGCTTCTCCCCTTGTGCTGAAGCAGCAGCGGCCATCCATCTCTACACTCTCCTCCACACTATTAGCAATTGTTCAGTTTCAGCATTTCTTGATCTGTCACTACAACCAGGTTAAAGTGATATATTAGTAAGAGGTAATACTTAGAAATGTCAGGAAGCAACTAGAAAAGTAAAAGAAGCAGTGCTTTTAACTTAAAAGAACAATTCAGATCTGAAAGAAAATTCTGGCATGATCTCAAATCCTTTCAAAGGTGAATTATTTTGTGGGCATCTTTCTTTCTATCTTTCTTTCTTTCTATCTATCTATTAAACTTACCTTGCCTTATCTATCTATCTATCGATCGATCGATCGAACACCATTCCGAATAATTCTGAAATACTATTCAAATGCAATTTAATTTCACTGAAGTAAATACAGATATTGTTTATAAATTGTGTGTATTTGGAAACACAAGATTAGACGATCCCATCAATCTGTCAATCCCTATTGATTCTGAAATCCCAAATTTCGCTAACTGTAATATATCAGTACAGTAATTTTACAAATGTTTTCTAACACATATATTTTTTTTAATGGTTTCCATTATTTTATAACAGAATCACATCATTACAGCACAAATATATCAAAACGTTTTTACAATAGTTACAATCAAATAATTGCTATTATTATTATTTATTTTTAAAAAATTATCAAGCTCATGTTTTTAACTGAATTTAACTCAATTGCATTATAAATATATCAATATTGTGACACAAATATTAGCAAACAAAAGTCTTACTAACAAAATGTATGTTTTATAATTAAATTAAATTAAATTAAATTAATTAAGCACTTTTTAAAAAATATATACATTTTTGGAGAACACCAATAATTCTGAATAATTTATAATTCTAAATAAAACGGTATAGTTTTACCAATGATTTCTTAAATATATTTTAAAGTTATTGCTATAGTTATATAACAAAAAAAAAATATATATATATATATATATATATATATATATATTCATTCATTCATTTTCTTTTCGGCTTAGTCCCTTTATTAATCCGGGGTCGCCACAGCGGAATGAACCGCCAACTTCTCCAGCATTTGTTTTACGCAGCGGATGCCCTTCCAGCCACAACCCATCTCTGGGAAATATATATATATATATATATATATATATATATATATATATATATATATAACAAAATGT
This sequence comes from Danio albolineatus, assembly GCA_903798035.1. NCBI lineage: Eukaryota > Metazoa > Chordata > Actinopteri > Cypriniformes > Danionidae > Danio > Danio albolineatus. The sequence continues at coordinate 1,133,712 of CAIGQQ010004613.1, read as the reverse complement.
TTTGCTTGTCAATTGTATTAATAACAACATCAACAACAGCAACAATAATAATAATAATAATAATTATTATTATTCATTCAATTTCTTTTCGGCTTAGTCCCTTTATTAATCTGGGGTCGCCAAATCAGAATGAACCGCCAACTTATCCAGCATTTGTTTTACGCAGCGGATGCCCTTCCAGCCACAACCCATCTCTGGGAAACATCCATACACACTCACTCACACACTACGGACAATTTAGCCTACCCAATTCACCTATACCACATGTTTTTGGACTTGTGGTGGAAACCGGAGCACCCGGAGAAAACCTATGCGACCACGGGGAGAACATGCAAACTCCACACAGAAATGCCAACTGCCCTAGCCGAGGCTCGAACCAATAACCTTCTTGCTGTGAGGCGAACGTGCTACTCACTACACCACCGTGGCGCCCCATTATTATTATTATTATTAAGGTAAGCACGATCGAACACCCAATAAGGGGGGAGAGCATGCTCAGAGCCTGGCGGCTAATCAGCAGGCCAATCAGAAATAATAAATAACACCTGTTTATTCTAGTGATTGGGCCGGAGAGACACCTTTTTAAGCAGGAGAGAAGGAGCAGCTGGGAGAGGAGAGAGCACACACATAAACACACCTACCAGTGTTGTGTAATTATTGATAAAATAAAAAGAACTTATATTTACCTTATATCGCCGACCCTGTCTTCTTCTTCCCACACAACAACGAACTTTGCTACAGTGGTGCCGAAACCCGGGAAGAAGAAGAAACTTCGCTGCCAGAATGTCTACTCCGTATACTAGTCCATGTGCGAAAGTCATCCAGGCGCTCGCGGTTCTCCATAGAGAACAACATCGTGCGCTGGTGGAACTGAAGGAAGATCATCACAACCATTTCCAAGTCCTCGTGGAGGCCCAGCGGGAGGACCGCAAGCTAATCCGGAGTCTGCTAGCCCAGGAGATCCGGCCCGCTTCAACATCTGCCGCCCACCCTCCCATCATGCTACAGAAAATGGTGGTGGAGGACGATCCGGAAGCGTTTCTAGATCTCTTTGGGAAGATGGCGGATGCGTGTGGCTGGCCGCGGGCCGAGTGGCCGGTACGAGTCATCCTACTGCTGTCAGGCGAAGCCCAGACCGCCGCACAGCAGCTACCGGTCCAGAATCTCCTGGAGTATGCTCATCTGAAGCGAGCCATTCTCCAGCATTCTCTTCGTGTTCGCACAGCAGCTCCGTGACGTCTGCCGCAGATGGCTAGTACAGGATGGCCAGACCACCGCCCAGCTGGTGGATGCCGTGGTACTGGAGCAGTTCATCACCCGCCTCCCCTGCCGAACATCGGAGTGGGTCCAGTGCCACAGACCCCAGGATCTGAAGACAGCCATCCAGCTGGCAGAGGATCACCTGGTGGCGAAGTCCAGGGTCGGTGAAATAACCTCTCTCTCTGTCTCTCTCTCTCTCCTCTCCCCCCCTCTCCCTCTCTCTTCCTGTTCCCTGGCCCAGACTGTGGGGACCGCCCGCGCCAGCACCCAGACGGCGATGCCAGAAGGCGGACTCCCTGAGTGCCCCGCTACAGAGGGTGCCGTTCGGGATTGAGGGGTGGAGTTGCGACCCCTGGCGGTTTCCCAGACAGCGCCGGGTTTCTCTCCGGTTTAATCGTTTGGTCTTGCTGGCCCTGCGGGTATAGTGAGAAAGTCTGGGCCGATGCATCGGCGCCACAGGGACGAGGACAGTGCACTAAAAAGCTGCTCCATGAAGGAGGTGAGTGCATTGATTCGCGTCCCCGCCACACCGATCGTCGCCCCTGGTCACGACGGGCTATACCGGATACCTATGAGTATAAAAGGGGGTACATATCAAGCTCTGGTGGATTCAGGGTGTAACCAGACCTCCATCCACCAAAGCCTGCTTCAAGACCCGGCATTGGATATGAGCTGCACGGTAAGGGTAAGGTGTGTGCACGGGGAGGTAATTCACTACCCGCTAACGGCTATAAACATTCAATTCAGGGGTAAAAAGCATAGCGTTGAGGTAGCGGTTAACCCGCACCTCAAACACCCGCTAATTCTGGGAACCAGGATTTAATAGATAATAGACTTGGACAAAAGAAGATACAACCCAATTATTAGTACCAAAGAGCCATCTGGAAATGCTTTTCTGGGCGGCTCATTCTAATCCTATGGCCGGACATTTAGGTCAGGCGACCACATTAAATTGTCTCATGACCTGATTCTTTTGGCCGGGCATTTACGCTGACGTCAGCAGATGGTGCGCTGCGTGCCGTGAATGTCAACTGGTAAACCCACCGGCCACCCCAAAAGCGCCATTGCGCCCTCTACCGATTATGGAGATTTGCTTTGAGAGAATTGGTATGGATCTCATCGGGCCATTAGAGCCATCTGCACGCGGGCACCGGTTAGCATTAGTCCTAGTGGATTATGCAACCCAATACCCGGAAGCAATAGCTCTCCGTAACATCTCAGCAAAGCGTGTCACGCACACTGAGTGAACTTTACAAATTATTGGGCGTTAAATCAATTTGCACTTGAGTCTATCACCCACAAACAGACGGACTGGTGGAACAATTTAATCGCACGCTTAAATCCATGATCCGTAAATTCGTCCACGAGGACGCGAAAAATTGGGATAAGTGGTTAGAGCCCTTTGTTATTCGCTGTGCGGAAGGTTCCCCAAGCCTCCACGGGGTTTTCCCCCTTTGAGCTTCTTTACGGCCGACAACCCCGAGGGGTTTTGGATGTCGTTAGAGAGGCTTGGTAGGATGAGCCTTCAGACAGTAAAAATTAAATTCAGTATATTCTGGACCTTAGAGCAAAACTCCACACACTGGGGCACTTTTGCTTAAGGCCCAGGATGATCAACGCCTGTGGTATGACAAGGGCACTAAACTACGCAAATTTTCACAGGGAGATAAAGTCCTTGTACTGCTACCCACTTCCAGCTCTAAATTACTCGGCAAGTGGCAAGGGCCATTTGTGGTCACACGACAAGTTAACGATCTCAAATATGAGGTGGTGCGTTCGGACAGGGCAGGTTCACGTCAGATTTACCACATTAATCTGCTTAAGCAGTGGAGGGAGTCAGTGGAGGTGATGCTGGCTACGCTCATTTCCAACAAGGATGACCAGGGGCCAGAGAGCAATGGCCGGTAACGGCCGGGTGCTCTGGTTACCGGGGGTGATCATCTCTCGGCTAGCCAGCACATCGATATGCGGCACCTTCAACATGAGTATTCTGACATGTTCTCACCCCTGCCCGGGAGCACTTATTTGATTCAGCACCAAATTGAGACCGAACCGGTGTGGTCATTAGGACCCGGCCGTATCGCCTGCCTGAGCACAAGAAAAAAGTGATTCAGGAAGAATTGAATAACATGCTGAAAATGGGTGTAGTAGAAGAATCTCATACTGACTGGGCCAGCCCGATAGTCTTGGTAACCAAGACTCACGGCTCGGTCCGGTTTTGTGTGGATTATAGAAAAGTAAATGCTGTGTCAAAATTTGACGCATATCCAATGCCGCATATTGACGAGTTGCTCGACCGGTTAGGTGCTGCTCGATATTACTTAACATTGGATCTAACTAAGGGATATTGGCAAATCCCCTTGTCTCCAATATCCCGCGAAAAAACAGCCTTTACGATGCCGTTTGGATTGCACCAATTTGTGACACTTCCGTTCGGGCTGTTCGGGGCACCGGCTATGTTTCAGCGTCTAATGGACAAAATACTCAGCCCTCACTCAGCATATGCCGCTGCTTATTTAGATGACATCTGTCATGAACTCAGTCTGATCCTTATCTGTCGGTACCTTCTGTGTTCTACTCTCAGCTGTTCAGTCTTTGCAATTAGCGCTAGCACTGATCACCAGGCACCTGCTTTCACTTTACGCTCATTGGCTTTCCTATATCTCCGTCCCTCTCTTACTCTCTGGTGTCAGTTTATTGTGGTTTATGCGTGACACCGTGTTTGCTTGACTCTGTTCTCACCTGCTTGTTTAGGTCCTGTACCGTCCTGTCGTGTCCATCGTTATCTGTAAGCTATTTGCTGTTATCTGTTAAGTGTGCTCTCATCTGCTGTGCTCTGATCATTAGCGCCTAAAGGTCTGACGAGCTCCGCATCGCAGTGGTGGACTGAAGAAGATCTCCAGTTGTTCCCTCATTCTCTCGGCTGAGCAGGCAGCTTTTTGAGTTCCTTTTTGAAGAACTAGCTCTGAGTTTGATCTTTGTTTGATAATTACTGACTTTCCTGAGTTATCTTTCTGTGAAAAGAAATAAACCCGTTAACCCGCAATTCCTTGTCCTGCATTCTGTCCGTGACAGAATGAACTGACCAAAGGATGGATTCGGCGGAGGGAGCCGCGCTGTGGGAGTCTGAGTCTGATTGTTGCTCCGATTTCACCTTATTTAAAGAGGAGATGCTAAAGGTTTTAGACAGATCTGCGCTGGGCAGAGAGGCATCTCGTCAGCTCGCGGCACTCCGTCAGGGAGGAAGATCTGCGGCTGACTTTGCCATTCGTTTTCGTACACTGGCGGCGACCAGTGAGTGGAACGAGCCAGCTCTTATTGCCCGTTTTTTAGATGGCCTCTTCACTGATCTTAAGGATGAACTTTTCTCTCATGAACTCCCTGCCAGTCTGGATTCGCTCATTGAGAAGGCTATCCGGGTGGACAAACGCCTGGAGATGCGTCGTCGTCCCAGGGGTACCTCGGAGGATAGAGCCATTCCTCCTCCTCCTCCAGCAGCGCCGAATGTCCTCCCGCCCGAACCCATGGAACTGGGAGGTATGCACATCACTGTTGCTGAGCGCCAACGCCGCCTGATTTACAGGCTTTGCATGTACTGTGGGGATGCAGAGCACTTTGTGGCCAAATGCCCGGTAAAAGGGCAAGCTCGCTAGTAGGTTGGGGAGTACTGGCGAGCGCGATCTCCTTATCCCCCACTCCTTTGCGGCATACCGCCCTACCGGTGGTCTTGCGGTATGGTGGTACATCTACTTCCTGTGAGGCATTTGTCGATTCAGGAGCTGAAGGGAACTTCATGGACGAGGCGTGGGCATTACGTCATGACATGTTGAATTGAACAATACACCTCCGGTTTATGCCCTTAATGGACATATTCTGCACCAGATTCAACGTATCACCATACCTGTGAGTCTCACAGTCTCTGGAAACCATCAAGAGACAATAAGATTCTATTTATTTAAGTCTGTCATATCCCCTATTATTCTTGGCCATCCCTGGCTTTCCAAACATAATTCGCACATTGTCTGGTCCAATGGGACCGTTATGTCTTGGAGTCTTTATTGTCATGTGAAATGTCTTGTCTCTGCCCTCCCTGCTGTGTCATCTATATCTGTGTGTCAGGATGAACCGGGAGATTTATTGGGCGTTCCGGAGGAGTACCACGATCTTCGAACGGTTTTCAGTCAATCCCGGGCTGCTTCTCTCCCTTCCCATCGACCGTATGACTGTATCATTGACCTCGTTCCAGGTAGTACTCCCCCTTGTGGGAGGTTATTCTCTCTTTCTAAACCGGAGCGTGACGCTTTAGAACAATATCTTTCAGAGTCTCTTACCGCCAGTACCATTGTCCACTCCACCTCGCCCGCCGGGGCTGGGGGGTTTTTTGTTAAGAAGAAGGACGGGTCGTTACGTCCGTGTATTGACTATAGAGGGCTTAACAGTATAACTATTAAAAATCGCTATCCCCTACCCCTCATGTCATCAGCTTTTGAGATTTTGCAAGGCGCTAAGGTTTTTTCCAAATTAGATCTCCGCAACGCATATCATTTAGTACGTATTAAGGATGGGGACGAATGGAAGATGGCTTTTAATACTCCGAACGGCCACTTTGAATACCGGGTTCTTCCCTTCAGGTTGGTTAACGCCCCTTTCGTTTTCCAAGCTCTGGTAAACGACGTTCTCAGAGACTTGCTCAACATCTCAGTTTTTGTCTATTTAGATGACATATTAATTTTCTCTCCCTCGATTGAGACTTATATCCAGCACGTTCGTCGCGTACTTCAATGTTTACTTGAGAATCGGCTTTTCGTAAAGGCAGAGAAATGTGTGTTCCATGCTGACTCTATATCTTTTCTTGGTTATATTGTTTCTGCAGAAGGAATTAGCATGGATCTGGCCAAGGTACAGGCCGTCGCAGAATGGCCCGTCCCGTTGACTTGCAATGTGCTTCAAAGATTCTTGGGGTTCGCAAATTTCTATCGACGTTTTATTCGTAATTTCAGTCAAATTGTCGCTCCCTTAACTGCACTAACCTCCACTAAGTTGTGCTTTATGTGGTCTTCCACAGCTCAAGCGGCTTTCGACAGCCTTAAGCGATTATTTTCTTCCGCGCCCATCCTCACCACTCCAGACCCTTCTCGGCAATTCATCATAGAGGTGGACGCCTCTAGTTCCGGCGTAGGAGCGGTCCTTTCTCAACGTTCAGTCATAGATGACAAGATTCACCCTTGCACTTTTTTTTCTCACAAGCTCTCTACCGCCGAACGTAATTATGAAGTGGGTAATCGAGAACTCCTGGCCATTCAGTTAGCTCTAGGTGAATGGCGTCACTGGCTTGAAGGGATGACTGTCCCGTTTGAGGTCTGGACAGACCATCGCAACCTAACCTACATCCGCACTGCTAAGAGACTTAATGCTCGACAAGCGAGGTGGGCACTATTTTTTAGACGTTTTGACTTTAGTATCTCTTATCGTCCAGGTTCTAAGAACGTTAAACCAGATGCGCTATCACGCCAGTTTGACTCTACTGAAGAACTTTCAGTCGCAGAACCAATTTTATTAGAGGGTTGTGTTATTGGAGCCTTAGCCTGGGGAATCGAACATGCGGTTAAAAGAGCGCTCGCTCGGGTAAATGCCCTGAAAATATCCGTACGCCCTGCGGTACTCCGCTGGGCACACGCCTCCAAATCCAGGGATTAAGGGTACTCTAACTGCAATTCAGCAACGTTTTTGGTGGCCCACTATGGCACGCGACACTCGCGCGCACGTCCTGTCATTCCTGTTTGCGCTTAGTCTAAGACTAGCAACTGCCCTCCCGCGGGGCTCCTTAGACCCCTACCCATTCCCTCGTGCCCCTGGTCGCACATCGCTCTAGATTGCGTGACTGGCTTACCACCTTCTGCGGGTAATACAGTTATCCTCTCAGTTGTTGACCGTTTTTCTAAATCTGCGCACCTTATCCCCGTCTCCAAGCTCCCCTCAGCTAAGGAGACCGCGCTACTAGTCTTTAATCACATTTTTAGAATTCACGGATTACCAATTGACGTCACCTCTGATAGAGGCCCTCAATTCACCTCCTGTTTTTGAAAGAATTCTGCCGAAAAATAGGTGCCACTGCCAGCTTGTCGTCAGGCTTTCACTATCAAACTAACGGGCAAGCTGAGCGGGTTAATCAAGTTCTGGGCCGCCTTCTTCGCACTTTGGCAGCGCGGAATCCCTCCTCTTGGAGCGAACAGTTGGGGTGGGCTGAATACGCGTATAACTCTACTCCCACGTCTTCAACAGGGCTTTCCCCTTTTCATTGCTGCCTTGGGTATCAACCCCCGTTATTCTCCTCCCAGGAGACGGAAGCAGCAGTACCCTCTGTCCAGGCCTACATTAAACATTGCCATAACACCTGGAGAGCCGTACGTGCCTCTTTATTAAGATTTCGCGAAATCACTCGTAGTAGCGCGGATCGCCGTCGCTCCAAGGCTCCTATATATATTTGTGGTCAAAAGGTTTGGTTATCCACCCGCCACCTACCTCTCCAATCTCAATCACGTAAACTAGCTCCCAAATTCATTGGTCCTTTCACTATTACTAAGATCCTTAATCCTGCTGCGGTACAACTTCGCCTGCCTCGCTCACTTCACCCATTCACCCGGTTTTTCACGTCTCTTGCATTAAACCGGTCATTTGCGCTAACCTTTTTTTTAAGTTAGCTTTATTTAATGAAAAAGTTACCATAACTCATGAACTGATTATGTCAAACAGAACTAAAACCAAATGAGTTATGAGAGAATTAGTTTGATTTCTTTGTGTTAACTTAACTCTGCTTCACCATAAAACCGAGTGGTTTGAGTGCCTAAGTGATCCTAAGACCCATATTATTGTGGGCCAATGACCATGTCTCCCAAAGCAAAAAGGTCTTAGGTGACAAGTCAGAAAAAGTGTGGTTCAAAAATCTCTTATGAGCACAACAACATCAAGGACCGAGATGTCGCCTGGTATGGCTTAGCCGGGGCCCCATTATGGAGCCAGGCCTGGGGGTTGGAGCTCGTATGCGAGCGCCTGGTGGCCGGGTTTTATTCCACGGACCATCCTCCTGCAGGCCCACCACCTGCAGGGGGACCTGTAAGGGGCAGGTGCATTGTGGAACGGGTGGTGTTTGAAGGTTAGGACCACGACAACCTGATTGACGGTCACAGAAACTAGCTCTTGGGACATGGAATGTCACCTCAGGGAAGGAAGGAGGGAAAGAGCCTGAACTTGTGCGGGAGGTAGAATGGTACAAACTAGAGATAGTTGGGCTCACTTTCATGCACTTAAAGTGACTGAGGACTCTTGTTCTAATGGGAGACTCCAATGCAGTTTGTCCATAACAAGGGTGTCCATCAGTGCACATGCCACCAGGACACCCTAGGGCGAAGTTGAATAATCGACTTTGTGGTTGTATCATCTGATCTCCGACTGTATGTCTTGGACATTCGGGTAAAGAGAGCTGTCAACTGATCACCACCCGGTCGTGAGTTGGACCTGCTTGCAGAGGAGAAAACTGAACAGACCTGGCAGGCCCAAACGTATTGTGAGGGTTGATGATTCATCTCACCTCCGGAAGAGCTTTGACAAGATCCTGAGTAGTCTATGTTCTCTGACTCCATTGTTGACGTGGCCATAAGAAGCTGTGGCCGTAAGGTCGGTGGTGCCTGTTGAGGTGGCAATCCACGAACCCAGTGGTGAACACCAGAAGTAAGGTATTCCATCAAGCTGAAAAATGAGTCCTACAGAGCTTGCTTGGCTTTCAGGACTCCCAGGGAAGTTGATGGGTACCAACAGGCCAAGCATGCTGCAGCCTGGGCAGTTGTGGAAGCAAAAACTTGGGCCTGGGATAAGTTGGAGGAAGAACACTGGTCATCCCCAAAGAGATTCTGGCAAACTATTCAGCACCTCATGAGGGGAGAGCAGTTCCACACCAACACTGTTTACAGTGGAAGTGGGGAGCTGTTGACCTTGACTGGGACTGTTGTCAGACAGTGGAAGGAATACTTTGAGGATCTCCACAACCCCAAAGACATGTCTTACATTGAGGAAGCAGAGACTGGGGATGCAGGCGTGGACTCACCCATCACCCAAGCTGAGGTTACTGAGTTTGCAAGCTCTGTCTCTACAAAATCGCTTGGAGGTTGGGGACAGTACCTCTGGACTGGGCAACTAGGGTGGTGGTTCTGATTTTTAAGAAGAGGGTGAGAAGATCCCCCTCCAACTATAGGGGGATCACACTCCTCAGCCTCCCTGGGAAAGTCTATGCCAATATACTGGAGAGGAGGATCCAGCCAATGGTTGAACCTGGGATCCAGGAGGAGGACTTGGAGAAGGCAGTCAATCATGTCTCTTTTGTCACTAATTCCGTTCATAATTTTTATGGACAGAATTTCTAATCCAGCTTTAGGCTGGAGAGGGTCCAGTTTGGCAACCACAGGATTTCATCTCCGTTATGTGCAGACAATGTTGTTTTGTTGGCTTCATCGAATATGGACCTTCAGCATACACTGGGGCGATTTGCTGCAGAGTGTGATGCGGCTGGGATGAGAATCAGCACCTCCAAGCCAGAGGCCATGGTGCTCCACCAGAAAAAGGTGGTTTGCCATCTACAGGTTGAAGTCCTTACCCCAGGTGGAGGAGTTCAATTATCTTGGGGGTTTGTTCATGAGTGAGGGAAAGATGGAATATGAGATTGACAGGCAGATTGGTGCAGCAGCAGCAGCAGTAATGCGGTTGATGTATCGGTCCATTGTGGTAAAGAAGGAGCTAAGTCGAAAGCCAAAGCTCTCGATTTACCTGTCAGTCTACGTTCCTACTCTCACCTATGGTTATGAGATTTGGGTCATGACCGAAAGGACAAGATCTCAGATACAAGCAGCCAAAATGAGTTTGCTTCGCAAAGGTTTGCTTCGAGTGGCAGGGCGCACCCTTATGGATAGGGTGAGGAGCTCTGTCATCCGGGAAGAGCTCGGAGTAGAGCCGTTGCTCCTCCACATCGAAAAAAATCAGCTGAGATGGCTCTGGCATACGTTTTTAGATATTGCCTGGATGCGTAGGGAGGTGTTCCAGGCATGTCACATCGGGAGGAGGCCTCGGGCAAGACCCACGACACACTGGAGACACTATTTATTTTGGCTGGCCTGGGAACGCCTTAGGATCCCCTCAGAGGACGTGGAAGAAGTGTCTGGGCAGAGGTAAGTCTGGGGTTCTCTCCTAAGACTGCTGCCCCCCGCAACCCAGCCCCAGAAAAGTGAAAGAAAATAATTGAATAAATGAATGAATGAATGAACTTAACTCTAATGCTGGAAGCAATATCAAACATCTTGAGCGCTTATACAGTATATGGTTGCTAAGACTTAATTTGTTCTGTTAACTGAACTTAAAAGTTATGAATACTCTTCATGTTTGACAATATCAACACAACTATTATATGTGTATACTGTATGTCTAAAAATATAAATTTACACTACTCAAACCCTTTAGTTTTAAAACTTAATAGTTTGTCGCAAATGGTTTCCTCAAACAGTCTGAGTTAACTTATCAGGTTTTACAGTGCATTATTATTATTATTATTATTATTATTATTATCATTAATTTATTGTTTTAACTGAATTTCATCACATTAAAAAAATTAAAAAATGTTGGGAAATAAATATTAGCAAACAATAGTCCTACTAACAAACCTGATGTTCTATAAATAAAAAATAAATAAAATGAAATGAAATGAAATAAAATAAAATATTTTGTTTCCATAATTAAAATCCAGGACAAAAAGTTCAGCTCTAGTTCCAAATCCCCTTTCATCCTGATCCCCAAAGCCAGATAACCTGTTGTTGTTTCTGTACCTTTAAGACTAAATATGAAAAAAAATCTATTGTAATTGTTATACTGTATAACCAATTCAACATTGCCCTACTTAACAGCGGGTTCTATTTAAAACGTCTTCATTCTACAAATAATAGGAAATCCTGATTTACATAACACACCTCTTTTAAAATAACTTGTAATGCATAAAATTCTACTATAATGGTATGATAATTACTAAGCAAATGGTTCTGTACAGTATGAGTGAATATAGGCCAGAGCTTTTTTTTTTTTTGTGGCTGGAAGTCTATGTTTAAGAGAGCTGTGGGTGTGAGAAATGTAAAACAGACTTCAGAATCCAGATGGACGCTCATTTCTCAGGAGATCGAGCCCAAAGGATGCCATGCTCCAGTTTTCATCTGCTTTTTTTGTTTCTCAATTTAATTTCAGGCCTCAACGAAAGCCAATGAGTTTCTAAATGGCCTCTGTGTGTCTGTGTGTGTTTAACAAAGCAGCTCAGAAACATGAGGATGTTGAAGAACAGGTCAAACACCGGTATAGCCAGAACGTATTTGTACAGAACGTCTGAAGGGTTAAACATTTAAGCTTTCTCTTGAATTAAAACCAAATATTAGGCTTTGTTCATTATATTATAAAGTCACCCTACACCATACCATAAACTGCCTTTAATATATTATTTGCATTTTTTAAATATTTAAATTATGTGTGTAATAATATAATATAATATAATATAATATAATAATGGCACCACGGTGGCGTAGTGGGTAGCATGATCACCTCACAGCAAGAAGGTCGCTGGTTCAAGCCTCGGCTGGGTCAGTTGACATGTCTGTGTGGAGTTTGCATGTTCTCCCTGTGGTCGCGTCGGTTTCCTACGGGTGCTCCGGTTTCCCCCACAAGTCCAAAGACATGTGGAATAGGTGAATTGGGTAGGCTAAATTGTCCATAGTGTATGTGTGTGAGTGGGTGTATATGAATGTTTCCCAGTGATGAGTTGCATGCTGGATAAGTTGGTTGTTCATTCCGCTGTGGCGACCCCAGATTAATAAAAGGGACTAAGCCAAAAAGGAAATAAATGAATAACATGATAATTTAATGTAATAGTGCATGAGGCAGTTCTTATAAAAATCCAACTGAATGCACTTTTTCCTGATTATTACCATGACTTCTTGCCACAAAAAGTACAAATTAGACACAAAACTGACAGAAACAGAAAGCAGCTGAATAGATCATGCACTAACTTAAGCATTATTTAGAGACAAGATAGAGAGACATGATAGAGTCAAGATGCCAAACTGTTATATATACATATATATGGATGTGAACATATTCACAGTTTAATGATTCTTTAATTAAACAAACCTACGCGTGGCACCTAAAATCTGAAACAGCCTTCCTAGCACAGTTCGCGAAGCAGACACACTCTGTTAGTTTAAAACTAAATTAAAGACACATCTCTTTGAATCAGCACACACATAACATACAAATGCTTTTGAAATCCAAATCCTCTCAAGGATTGTTAGTTTATTTAGGGCGACCGGAGCTGGGAACACTTCCCAAAAGACATTAGGTCACACTTTATTTTGATGGTCCGTTTGTTGAATTTAAGTTACATTGCAACTAATTCTCAATAGATTATAAGTAAACTGTTAGGTTGGGGTTAGGGTTGGGGTTAGGGGTAGGGTTAGGGTTAGTGTAAGTTGACATGTACTTTCAAAGTCTCTTATTGTCAGTCAAATGTCTGTTGAATATCTGTATCAACAGATATTAAGCAGACAGTCTACTAATACTCAAATGGACCATCGAAATAAAGTGCTACCAGACATTATAGTTTGAACGGCATCTGCACTTATGTGAGTCTGTTTTTATTATTCCCAAGATTTCTATAATCCTGGACCAAGCTGTATCCTGAGCAGCTGCTGTGGTGGTCATGAAGGAGTAGAGAGCATGAGACTGATTCCTGTAAGATCCCAGTGACAGACGAGTCCTCGCATTGATCCTGAAGGGCCAGCCTGTACACCAGCCAGTGACCTATTCCACCTGCAGTTCTCCACGATGGACATTCAGCCTCTGGTACCAAGACTGCAGCTCTGCACAAGATGTTTTGGCCACAGGAGAAATAGTAGTGCCCAACTGACCCTGGTTTCTTTCAAGGTTTTTTTTTTCCTTCACTTTTGTCGCTTGGTGAAGTTTGTTCCTGTCCGCTGTCGCTACTGGCTTGCATGCTTCGGGACTTGTGGAGCTTCAGTGTTTGGACGTTCAGCAGTAAAAATTAAACCACGCTCAACTGAAACAAACTGAACTTCAACTCTGAAAACTGGACTGACACAGTTTCAATTTACTAGATCTTCTATGTTAAGCTGCTTTAACACAATCTGCATTGTAAAAGTGCTATAGAAATAAACATGATTTGGTGACAAAATGGTCACAAGATGGTGATGGTCACTGATGGTCAAGATGATTCTTTAACTGAATGCAAAACTGGCAGAAATGTAAAATGGCTGAATGGAGCATACGCTAACCTCTGCATTATTCAGTCACAAGAGGGCACCAAACAAAGACAGTGGTGGGACAGACTTGCATTTAAGGATGTGAACATATTCACTAATGGTCAAGATGATTATTTAATTAAATGCAAAAGTGACAAACAGAAATGCCTGAATGGATCATACGCTAACCTATGCATTATTCAGTCACAAGATAGTGACAAATGCTCAAAAGCGGTGGCAGTACAGGCAAGAATATATGTATGTGAATGTATTCACTGGCGATTTATTATTTACTGACAGATATGGAAACCGCTGAATGGAGCATTCACTAACCTACGCATTATTCATTCAGAAGATCACGCTAAACGGTCAAAAACAGTGGCAGGACAGACAAGTAAATATATATCTACATATGTGAACCAATTCACTCACAATATATTAAGTCTTTAATTAAATGCAAAGCTGACAGAAAAGGAAAATGGCTGAATGGAGTAAACACTAAGCTATGCATTATTTAGTCACAAGATGGTGCCAAATGGTCAAAAAACACGAAAAAAACTATGAAATTATTCATTGACGGTCAAAATTATTTTTAAGCACTTGGATGAGTCTGTGTTATTAGTTTCAGCAGTTGTTATCTAGGAGCAAAATACCTTGGAAGGTTATGAATAACCCATCAGAATCAAGTATTCAAGACATGACTAATGGTTAATGCACTGTGAGTTAACAAAAACTAACAATCAAAAACTATATTTTCATTAATATAACGACCTACAATCAGTTTTGTGGCAGCCAGTGAGGCATTTTATAAATGTTAATACAACCTGGCCTGATGTATAAAGTGAACATAATTCAATAAAGGACCGCCGGGTGTTGCTATCAAATGCCTTCAATTAGGCAGCCTTTCCTGTTATGACGTAAAACCAATCGCAACTAACTTTTGGCGAGCCATGGTGAAACCAAGAAAAAAGAAAATCAACAGTAAGTGCAGGAAATTTCAGTCATGTAGAGGCAAATAATATTTCTTCAAAGAGTTCAGCAGGAATTGGGTTTGTTTAATTTGCCAGGAAACAGTAGCAGTAATGTAGGAATATAATATTAAAAGACATTATGAAACAAAACATCAGGCCTTCAGCTCTCACGCAGGTGCCGAATGAGATCAAAAAGTAAAACAATTAACAGCACCCCTATTAGCTCAACAACCGTAGATTCTCCATGCTAATAAAGTGCAGACATCCCAAGTTGGGAAAAGTCATTTCCAGGGGAGACAGGTGATTTGCGGGAGATTACTAGTGCACGACATTTCTGAAGAGCATGGGTGGGGGTTTGGTGTGCAACGTATCTGAAGAACAGGAGGGATGTGGCGGAAGAGACATATCTGAAGAGTGGGAGGGATACGGTGAAAAAGTGGTGTGCGACTAATTTGAAGAGTGGGAAGGGACGCGTTGGAGAGAGGTGGGCAAGGTATTTGGGGACCGGGCAGGAGATGCTCCACTCCTGGGAAATTATCATTAGCTTGCGGGAATCCGAGAGTCTCTATGCATTTGTGGGAAACTCCTGGAACTTTCGGGAGAGTTGGGATGTCAGAAAGTGCAAGAAAATTGTACACTGGCTAGTTATGAGGTAGCTCTACTTTCTAGAAACACAGTTGGAAAATGAATTGAAGACTTGTTAGCAAATCTAAAGAAGCAAGGTGTCATTCAAAGTATCAACGTTTGATTTTTACTTGATTACTTGTAATGAGAGCACTAATGCCACAGACACTGCTCATTTTTTGCAAGGTGTGGACAGTGATTTTTGCGTTTCAGCAGAGCTCCTTGACATGAGAAGCCTTAAGGGTACGACAACAGGAAAAGACCTCTTTGAAGCAGAATCATCTGCCATTGAAAATATGAATCTTCCATGGGCCAGGCTGTGTGGCATCACAACGGATGGGGAGGCCCCTATAATTGGCAAGGGCAATGGAATGGCTTACGCAACAAAGTGCATGGAAGAGGAGGTGAGGCTGTGAAAATGCACTGCATTATACACCAGGAAGTGCTCTGTGCCAAAACCATCCAGTTGGATGATGTGATGACCACTGTGGTAAAAACTATAAATATGATCCATTCAAGGGTGCCCAACCGCAGAGAATTTTGGATTTCTATCTGAAATGAATGCAGAATACGGCTACATATATATACACACACTTGAACAGAGTCATGGCTCTGTTCTCCAGAGGTTCTAGTCGCTGAGGACTAAAATTGACCCGTTTAAAAAAAAAAAAAAAAAAAAAAACACACACACACACACACACACACAACTCGATGACCCTGTCTTGCTGGCAGACCTTGCATTTTTTAGTTGATTTGACAAGTCACCTAAATACACTCAATTTAGGCCTGAAAGGCAAAGACCAGCTGATTTCAAATGTATGTGCATTTAAAATCCTTTGCTGTGAAGCTCCATCCTTTTGAGAGACAAATTGGTGAATGCAATGTCATGCATTTCCCCACTCTGTCCGAAGTCATCAGGACCAAACAGTTATCTAGATGCCAACATACCAGCGACATACCAACATACCAAACGTCTTCACTGATGATGTAATGGTATAACAGAGAGACCCAATAGCGAGAGTAAAATATGAAATGTTTAATGTCAGACTGGAATCAAACAAGGCTCAAATAACAGAGTTTGTGATTGAGGCGGTGGAGAATACAAGAGGTATCTTCATGTGGAAACGATGCAGCTAAACAGCTGAGGGAAACTTCACACAGTAGTCCAGGAAGTAGCAGTCACAGACGAAACTCATAGTCTATCACATGAGACAAAGTTCAGGAAGCAGGTAATAGCCATAGGAGATAAATTCCACAACAGAATGAGATTCACAGCAACTCACCACCAGCATTAACACGTAGGGAGCCACATACACAAGTTGAACAACGGACTGACAAAGAGAGACGTGGACGCTGGGTATAAATAGCTGAGATAACACAAAACAGCTGCTGCGTGCTAATCAGCCAACTGAATGATTCCCTCCACGTGACCACACAGCTGACGGGGTAAGCACACAGACAGCCACGCTATTCATACCCAAACAAACACACTCACACCAACACAGGTACACTCACACGCACACACATACACACACAGACACACAGAAAGGAACACACAGATCCATGAACCGTGACAGATGAATCTAAAGAAAACCCAGATAGCAAGCCGACATTGAATCAATGTTGATTCTTGGTTATAAGCGTCAGTATCAGTCGTCGATCAAATTTCGACATTGAATCAACGTTCTTTATTTGGTCGGTACGTCGGAAGGTTATTACATCGAGAATAAAACATTGATTCAATGTCGAAATGAAGTTGACTCTTCAACATAGCCTACCCGACGCATCTGGTCGAAATCATAACATCGGTTCGATGTTGAAACTTGATTGGAGGAGTCGGAGTCGGTTCTTGCGCGTGCTCATCATTTGAATCAATAACGGACGAGGCAACGGACGGACCGGTAAACTAAAGGTAAGCAAGTTATATTCGACGTTTCACGTGTTTTATTTGTCCCTTTCCTCAAAAAATTGTGTTAAATGTAACTTAAGATGTATAAATTAACACTTTACCACTTCCTATACGTTTTTAATAAGCCTAAATGCCGCCCTGCAGATACCCAAGCCATTGACAGCAGCTAAGCTATGAAGGTAAAAGAAAAGCTGTTTTTGGTTATTTAATTGGCGATTTCAACACAATTAACTTTGCTTTATGATTTCATTGCTTTTTAACCTGTGTGAAAATATAAGATGATATGTCAAATCGACTTGGAATGAGACTAAAAACATTGCCCCGGCTAAAGGCTAAGTTAACGTTATGAGAAACGGTTAGCATATAACATTACGTGCCATCGATCTAACGTTAAACGATATTTATAACACGTTATAATGCTAACGAAATGAATCGCTGTCGGTTCACTGTTTTGTTGCTATATGTGTTTCTACATTTAGTGATGAACTCCACGCCGGAGTCGCTCCACAGCATTGAATGAGAAAAGCTGTCCTTGTCGTAAGTTGCCCACTCCATCTGTCGCCAGTCAAGTTAGTTTGTGTTTACGTTGGTTCTGTTCCTGATTTCCTTTGTTCACAAACCATGCTTGGTTGTGTTTTTTTCAGATTGTTGTGCTATGTTCTGGTGTGTATGTTTTTATTTTCCTGTTTATTAAAATTTATTTTGTCTACATGCTCCTTTCTTGATTGAGGTTATTGCAGTTTACTAAAATTAAGCTTTTTAGAATTTCACAAGAAAATGAAAACCAAACAAGATCATTGAATTTCTCACAAAATACCATGTTAACCTAATATTCTGAGTGAGGAGTTAAAAACTGTGGCAATTTTATGGTACCGATACTGTGGATTGAACTTAAAATTGATCTTGGAAATTTACTTTGTAATAGTAGATACCAGGTGAGATTTCCTACTGAGTAACATGTTTTTTTTTCTTAATTTTTTTCAAGTGGCAGTTTCTCTGGAATCTCCAGTTGAAGACATCAAGATCTTTAACCTGTGTCAGCCTGGACAGACGTCTATTCCAGTTCTGCCTACACCACTATCACACTGCCTATGTATGGATCACTGACTATACATGTTCTCTGAAGGTATTATTGGAGCAAAACAGCCCCCATGACTCAACATTTTTTTTATCTCTCTCACAAACACCTTTTCTCTCTCTCTCACAAACACCTAACAACTGGTTGTGCTTACAGTACAGTGTACTGACAATGTTTAAGCCATTTTTATGGTTGTATTAAATACATTTTTATTTTTACAAAAAAGTAATTGTCACAACATGATGCACATTTCAGTTTTAATTAGAATGAGAATTACTCAACAGGGCTCAGCACTAAGGATTTTTTACTGGCCTGGTGTGAAATTAAGGTGGAGAGCAGGAAGTAAGTAAAAATAAATAGGAGATATAAAATAAAGTCTGTATTTTTTCAATTCATACCATATTACAAAGGGTAAATGAATAGGGATATTATGAACAGGACAGAGTTTTCTACTGAACTAAAATATATTTTCCTACCATTTAGGCGGTAAGTACTATAAGCTACTCACATGAAAAAAAAACCTATAGTAAAAACTAGAATGTTTTTGAACAATACTATAGCTAATTGCTTGAATTAAACTGTTGTAGTAATTGTATGGTTGCTGTGATGCAACACAACTGTAGTAATAAACAATTATCCAATAGACTATACAGTTTTCTACACTAAAATTATAGACTATCATAATACAACGCCATTTACTCTACAGTATTTATTGGAGTTTGTGGTATAAATATACATGTGTCTCTTTTTTATGTGAATAATGTTATCTTTCAGACTTCCTTATAAACAACAACAACAGAAAAAAAAACATTTACCCTACATTATTATTATCGTTATTATTGTGTTTTATTTTATTTTTTTTTGCTAGTAGAGGGGTAAACACTAGTGCTCCACAATAACAAAAGTCTAGTTTTGCTCGCAAGGGTAGCATTTCTTTTTTATTCTGTTGATGAACCAGCCACAAACATCCAATGCTGCTGCACATCTCATTACAGCTGTTTACTTTATTCTGATGGAATAAATATATATAATATATCTTCATTACTGCTCTCAAACAATGAATTGAGAAAATGTTTATTAGAAAGCCACCTTTACTTCCATTTTTTTCAGACAGTTTCTTAAAATGTTCCTCTTTATGAACAAAAACTTTTGGAACTCTACAAAAACTTCAGTATTTCTCATTTTTTGCTGATTTGAAAAAAAAAAATATGTTCTGATAGCGATTCCTAAGTAGAAGAATCACTTCCTGCCCTCCATCTGAATTTTCCATGTCTTCAATAACATCATGTGCAAACAACCTATTATGTTTACTTTTTTCTTTCTTAGTTTGCTTCCACAAGAGGACAACAGATCTACGCATGAGGAATTGGTAGCCCACAAGCTCTTTTTAACACGTGTGTGCAGCACAAGCCCTCGTGAGTGGTAATAATGTGTGTCTTTTGCGTGTGCAATCATCATTCTCTCATTCTCCTGTTTTTTCTATCCGAACACTTATTTTTGTCAGTCTAGCTGCTTCTCAGTTGTACACTGCATCACATTTGCATGCATTTTGAAAAAGGTTCAGACGCAAATTTTAAACTTAAGTGACAAACTTTCCTGAGCATCTCTCATGCTGGCCCTGGGCCATTCTGACTACTGAGCTCTGCTCAAGGTAAAATTGCCTTTTAAAGACCACAAATTAATTGGAACATTGAGCTGCAAGGTGATAAATAGCCTTAAATTCACAATTATGAGATATGAGACCTGGTGAAAAAGGTATCTTCATTTTATGCATAGTATGCACTCAAAGATGAAAATGTACACAATACAAAAAATCAGTAAATTAGCAGTTTTCTATATTTTGTGATTCTTGTTTTTTATTTTTCCCCATTTATTTATGCTTTTGAATCACAGTATGAGACCTTGATCTTTCTTCTGATCACTTTTAACCTTAAGTTGGTCATTTATTAACATTTTTAAAGTTTCAATTCAATATTCTCTGTGTTGGTGTTGTATGTTATGCTACAAACACCTTGTAATAAATTGCCAGTACATTTACTGTTATTTTACAGACTTAAACAATAAATTATTTCAAACTACTAAAACGTCAATAAAAGTCAGTTTTGCATAAAATGTAGGGTTGAATTTTCAACATCAAATGTCAACAGAGCAGAGATCCAGATTCCATAATGCAATTCACAACTGTAAATAAACCCAAAACCCAAAATACAGAAACTGTTAATTAACATATATAAATTTACAGTGTATTTACTCATCCTCAAGTGTTTGTAAGCCTTTATAAATTCTTTCTTCTTTTGAACACAAAGATATTCCCTATATCTATGGGAAGAAGATATTTTAAAGAAAGATGAATACCAGTATCCATTGTAGGAAAAACAACTGTGATTGGTTACATGTTGTGTTCAACAGCAGAAAGAAATTATTCCAAATATTGTGATGTGTAAGGTGTTTAATTGATGACAGATTTTTCATTTTTGAGTGAACTATCCTTTAAGCTATAGCATTTAGTTTTATTTGCATATAGTAATAATACTGCAATACAAAATGCAATTACAGTTGTAACAATTTAAATTATAGGCTATAACAACCATATAATAGGTCTGACCTAACATAAGGCAACAATTAAAATTAAAACCTGCTTTATTTCGTTTGACATTTTAACTGCAAATGCTTAAGAACAACGATTTAACATGAATCTTTGAATATAGTGAGCAACAGCGTTATTATATTTTGTTTCATCAATAGCTTGTTAAATAGTTTAGTTTTTATTTTGTTGTATAATGAAGCTTATGCATAACCTGAATCACTGACAAAATACCAGCTATAGAATCCCTCAGATAAACAAACAAAAAAAGCATGCATAGTATGTAACAAATTAATATTAAAATATGTCTTAAACTTAGAAATACAAACAAAATCCAAGGCATAAGTTTGTATTTCTATCATGCTTTGAAGATTCACCTTTTGCATTTACTTAACATTTAAAAATATTTAATTGTCATAATTGTCATTGTCCGCACTACTATGTATGTAAAATTTTATCCCACCCCTAATTCATATATATATATGAATTAGGGGTGGGATAATTTTACATATATAATTTTATATATACATACACACACACATTAGGGCTGCATGATATTGGGAAAATATGCAATATTGTTGTTGAATATTGCGATAAAGATTTTTTTTTTTTTTTTTCGATAACAGAGCAATGTAAAGAAAATCATCTGTGTTATGATCATATGAAAATATTTTAAACACATAAAATATTCAACATACTAAAATTATTCATTCATTCATTTTCTTTTCAGCTTAGTCCCTTTATTAATCCGGGGTCGCCACAGCGGAATGAACCGCCAACTA
>CAIGQQ010004613.1:980051-1002031 GCA_903798035.1 Danio albolineatus | reverse complement strand
TATATATATACACACACACTCACATTTCCCCTATGTATGTGTAGTTAACTAGTGATTTGAGAGACTTATTGTCTGGACAGACTATGCACAGTTTTAGATACATGGCAAAAGTTAATGTTTTAAATGTAATTGTTTTTTGTTTTTGTTTTTTAAGAAAGGTTTTGTTGAATAAAAACAGCATGTATACAGCTATATTTTGTATGTTTTGACATATTATTTAACATTTGTGACTAATAAATAATTATTTATTTATTTATGGTGTGGTCAGAGATACATTTGGTAAATCCTTAGTGTTGAGCCCTAAAAAGTCCTGTGAAATTAAATTGAATTATAATGCGACACCACAGTCGAAACACAGCCCATTTGCTCATGCACATTAAGTAAGTTCATACACACAAAAAAAAAGTTAAATGAATGAGGAGCCATGTGGACATATCACAATGTCTAAAATCAAGTAATTTTAGCATTCCAAAGTCAAATTTATGTATATAAAATATATTTTCCCAACAAGAAAAATTGTGGCTTGTGAAAATGGCGAGTGGCTAGTAACAGTGGAAAACTATTAGCCACAGTGGCCAGGTATCCAAAAAATTAATGTCAATCCCCGTATATATATATATATTAGACCCGCTGCTGCACCTTCTGTGAACATATAACTTAATGTGTTTAAATTTTATAGAAATAAATGTTTTTTAATAATAATAATAATTTAAGCAAGATCCACACAATCTGTCTATGCATATATAGACATTGAATAAATCATTTACATATTGTTTTTTTTCCTAAATATTGTCTCAGGTTCACACAATTTACTTGCTTATTTTATCAGTCTTACATAGGTAAATGCAGACTACCTGACTTTTTGATGCTAGATTATGTGCAAGTATGCAATGTTAACTGCAGAAATGCTTCAAGCCATGATGTTGACAAACATGCAGGTATGCTTATACCCGCTATTTTGTCAATAACAGTGAAAAACCTTTAAATATTCTGTAATTTCGATCATTAAGACAAGAAAAAGACATCATTCTAAACAGTAAAGTGCCTATTTGTGGATTCTCACAACAGCAAAAAAACAAACAAACTATGTTTTATGAAGTGTTTTATGAAGAGTAGGCTTGACAAACCACCTATAAAAAAACACTCTTCACACTTTATATAACTTAATTAAGCACTTAATTCTGCAATAATAGATAAAACATTTTTTTTTGTTTAATGAACACATTGCCTCTTTCTATGACTCTCAGAATGCCTCCTCAATTGTAAGTCGCTTTGTCCAAAAGTGTCTGCTAAATGAATAAATGTACATGTAAAAAGTTCCTTTAATACACAGTAAAACCCAAAAAGTTGAGGTAACTCAAACCATTCGATTGCAACAAAGCATTTAAGTTCAAAAACTAACCCTAAACTTAATCCGTTTGTGTAAACGAATACAATGTGTAAACGATACAATTTGAGTATTATAAAACTCAATAAATGAAGAAAACTCAAACCAACTGAGTACTGTAAAACTTAATTAGTCAAGGCAACTCAAAACGTTGGAGGAAACCGATTGCTACAAACCATTTGAGTTAAAAACAAATCTATGTGAGTACTGTGAACTTACTCCATTTAAGTTAAAGTAATTAGGTATTTAATTAACTCATTACCTTCAACACTGTAAAAAGTGATTAGTTACTTAAAGCAAGTAAACCAATTGCCTTAAAAGCAACAAGTTGACTTTACAAAAACAATTTAAGTACACCTATTGTAACTTGGAACTATTAAGTTGACTTAATATTTATAATTATGCAAATTGCACACAGTTTTAAAAAATAAAAATAAACTAATAACCTTTTCAATACCCCTTTATTATATTTGATATTTTTCCCAGCTTTTTTGCATCTAACAAAATGACATACGGTAACTAAAATAAATCTGGATTTCCAGACTCCAACGTGTCTTCTAAATCCAATACAGGCTATAATTGTAAATTTTATAAACTTAATGAATCACCAAATATGTAATAATGTAATAATTATAGTAATTATATGAAAACAGACATGCTAAAATAGTCTGACACTGTAAAAAGGGAATGGTTGACCTTAAAATGTGAGAACATTTAGCATAGTTATAAAAATAAAGTCAACTTAACAGTTCCAAGTTGGAATGGGTTTACTTGCATTATGTTTGTGAAGTCAACTTGTTGCTTTTAAGGCAATTGGTTTACTCACTTTAAATAACTAATCACTTTTTACAGTGTGAGTTCAAAACTTTTTTCAAGTGAGTAGTATTAACTTTCAGTCATTTTTTTAGTTCACTCATTCCGTTTGATAATGTTGACTGTTGGGTTTTACAGTGTAGAAGAACGAAAGTGTTCACTTTCAGTCATCAGTCAATCTGCGTGTCAGTCTCTAAGTAGAAATGCGTGACCAAAATAAAAAATGAATCTCAGAATAAAGTCTACATATATGTTCATGTACATATGATTTTTTTATACGCATGTTTTGCTGTCCGATCATTAAGGATATTGATGTGTTGTTGTTGTAAACCATTAATGGCGTTTGAATAAAAGATGCATGGTTGTTATTCTGTGTACTTTCCACAACCTTAAAGATGACTAAACAAAACATGATTGGTTGGCTAACCTGTCAGTCAAATACTATTCTGGGCAGTCCTTGACCTTTCATCTGCTACGCAAAACTACCTGCAGACATACACTCAATATCGCACCAATATTATTTCATTATCTTTCAGGCCCCCTAACATACCAGGGCCCTATGCACATAGTGACCATTTTCCCCCCATTTACAATGTCCCTGTGCACATAGTCTGAATTGTGCTGTGTTAAAATATATATATATATATATATATATATATATATATATATATATATATATATATATATATATATATTGTCTATTTTCATTAAACATTCATTTATTTCTTTATTTATGTGGCTTGTTTTAGATTCTATGAAAGTTAATTTTATCCAACAAAAAGCCTTTGTGTGCACCGGGGATGAATAAGTCTTCAACATACTATCGCCTCAAAAATTGCCTTAATTACAGTGTCTGAAGTCAGTCAAGTAGAAGCTTCAAAATCATATGAGAAGCGCTAAATGACTGTTGTGGTGAGTGGAGAACACTTTGATCTTGTTTAAAGAACCTCTTATTACTGAATTTGCAAAAGAACATTAATTAGACTTGCAAACCACACTTCAGTGAGATACTTCAACACGAGTCAAATCTGTTCACGTACACTTTCTAAAAAAAAGCGGCAATAAATCTAGAGTAGGCTTAATGTGATCAGTGTTGGGTAAGTTACTTGAGCAAAGTAATGCATTACTAATTATATTACTAAGATTGTATTTACATTGCTTGGTCTGAAAAGTAATTTGTTACACAATAATTAAATTAATTGGCTAAATAATACAAATCCACATCTCAAGGCACTGACAATTTACAACTTAAACTCTTAATTCTTTACATTAAAGTCAAACAGGAATCAAGAAATCACTAAAATAGGATCACTAGACAAAGTGAAGTAGACCAAAATATCCTCAAAAGCTGGATGCAATGCCATGATCCATTAATTCATTTTCCTTCGTCTTAATCTCTATTTCAGAGGCTGCCACAGCAGAATGAACCACCAACTACTCCAGTATATGTTTTACACAGTGGATGCCCTTCCAGCCGCAACCATACACTCTCATTCACACACACACACACACACACACTCATCACTACAGACAATTTAGTTTATTCAACTCACCTATAGCGCATGTCTTTGGAGTGTGGAGGAAACAGGAGCACCCAGAGGAAACCCATGTGAACACAGGGAGAGCATGCAAACTCCACACAAAAATGCCAACTGGCCCAGCCAGGACTCTGTGAGATGACAGTGCAACTCAATGAGCCACTGTGCCACCCTACCATGATCCAAAGAAATTAGAAAGAAAATAATTGAGATCTACCAGTCGGGAAATGGTCATAAAGCCATTTCTAAAGACTTGGGACTGCAGCAAACCACAGTGAGAGCCACTATTTACAAATGGAAAAAAAAAAAACATGGAACAGTGGAGAACCTTCCCAGTAGTGGCTGGCTGACTAATTTACCCAAAGATTAATTTACCCACAACAACATCCAAAGAACTGCAGGCCTCACTTGCCTCAGTTGAGTGTTGACTTGACCATAAAAAAGAGACTGGGGAAAAAAAAGCTTTGCATGGTAAGACCATTAGTTTCAAAACCACTGCTGAAGTAAAAAAAAAAAAAAAAAAAAAGACTTGTCTAAGATTTGCCAGAAAACATGTTGATGATACACAAAACTTTTACGATAAACAATTTGTGGACTGATGAGACATACGCGAATGTAACTTTTTGGAAGGTGTGTGCCCCATTATATGTGGCGCAAAAGTAACACCATGCATCAGAAAAAGAAGAACAGGATATGAACAGTAAAATTAAGACTTTGGAATGGCCTAGTCAATGTCCTGACCTGAATCCAATTGAGATGCTGTAGATTTATGTATTAGGGATATGTAGTTTGGTATTTTGTTTCCCCTTAATGATAAAATCAGCATTTAAAACAGCATGATGTGTTCTTTCTGTGTATCTTTGAGTTCTCTGTCTTAATATATGAATGTTCTTTAATTGTATATATACATAATCTGCCAAATATACAGTTCTCAGTTTCAGTAACTCTTGAAATAATGTACAGTATAAGGAAAGTATAATGTATGACACTAATTAAATTGCCTAAAAATTTAAAGTAATCATTTACTTTAAGCAGAACTGTAATTTAGTTACAGTAACTCAATGACATTAATACTCACAACTATTTCCACACAACACTGAATGTGATTATAGCTATATAAGTGTACCACAAACTAATAAAATTATCTTGGAAACTAATCTTATACTGAATTTTGTACTAAAGTAGGGCAAGTAAAGTGTATCCCTTTTGTAACATATTGCAAAACCATGTCTCTGTCTTTACAATCTAAGCAATACATGACAAGCCAACAGGACTTAAAACATCCACATCTGGACAGAGAGAGAAAAGCACTAATGTTCTGTCACTAACAGCGCCATCACTTTCTTTGTCTGTATGTTCGCATTCATGTGAGGACACGCTCGCATTTCTCCTCCGAGTTCATTGAGCCATATTTTGTAATCAGAAGTGAAGAACAAACTCTGAAACTGTAATCATTATCGTGTTGCCTTTGAAAGCCATCAATTCAGTTACAGCAGTCAATAATTGGAAAAGCCCACACTTGACTACCCACATATAATTCACTCTCGGTATTTAATTGATCCAACTTTAAATAAAACTGATAATCATCTGGGAAGACCAAAAAAAGTCAATTTATTGTGGTGGAATGAATTCCAGGAGTTTATCATATTACAATCTTTAGAAATTGCATCAAAGTACATAGAAATAAATAAACAATTATTAACAATAATAAAAAAAATATCATCTGGGAATAGAAAAAGTTAATCTAATACAGTAGAAGGAATTCCTAAATAAAATCAACATAGTACAATTTCTAGATATTACACATATTTAAAAACATGAAATAATTAAAAGATAATAATCTGGAGGGAAGGGGGCAAGGGGTTTGTGTGTGATTGGGTGGGGAGGGGGGGCAGGGGGGGTGTTCAGTCTTATTTACTAGAATTAATTTAATCAATCCTGTACTAAAATCTCTAGTAATTACAAGAAAAATAATAATAATAATAATAATAATAATTGCTGCTTAAAACAAATGCTGGATAAGTTGGTGGTTCATTCCACTATGGTGACCCCAGAATAAAGAGTATAAGCAGAAAAGAAAATGAATACATGAATGAATGAATAATAATAATAAAAATAATATTATTAATGATGAGGATGATAATGATGATAAAATAAATGAACACAAATAAATAAACACAAATAAATACAAATAAATAAATAAATAAATAAATATAATCATGGGGAAAAAGTTAATCAAATATGACAGACTGTATTGGCGGTTCAATCCGCTGTGGCGACCCCGGATTAATAAAGGGACTAAGCCGAAAAGAAAATGAATGAATGAATGACAGACTGTATTCCAGTAATTGTAAAAACAAACAAAAAAATAAAAAATAAATAAAAAAATAAATTAAATAAAACAAGCAATCAAACAAATGTAATGCGATGTGTGTATTTATAAAGTGCATTTATCATGTATGGCCATACATCCAAAGTGTTTCACAATCATGAGGGGGTTCTTTCAACACCACCACCAGTGTGCAGCATCCACTTGGATGATGTGACGACAGCCACAGGACAATGGCAGTGCGCTCACCACACACCAGTGATAGGGGGAGAGATGAGACAGTGATGGGGATGTGGATGATTGGAAGCCAATGATTGGTAAGGGCCAATGGAGACATTTGGCCAGGACATCGGGGTTACACGCCTGCTCTTTTACGAGAAGTGGAATTTTTAATGACCACAGAGGACCTCAATTTAACGTCTCATGCGAAAGACAGATAAAGGCAATGATCTGAAAAAAGAAGAACAATATATGAACAGTTAAATTAAGACTTTGGAGTGGTCTAGTCAATATCCTGACCTGAATCCAATTGAGATGCTGAGGTATGGCCTAAAAAAGGCGATCCCATGCCTGAATCAAAGATGATTGGGCCAAAATTCTTCCACAGCGATGTAACATTCTTTTTGCAAATTATGGAAAACACCTGATAGCATTTGTTGCTGCTAACTGTGGTCCAACAAGTTATTAGATTTAGGGGCAAACACTTGTTCACACAGGGATATGTAGTTCGGAATTTTGTTTCCCCTTCAACAAAAAAAAATACCAAGGCCCTTAGTGACAGCCCTTCATCAACTCCACATTTACAGCTAGAAAACCCTGGTAAACTTTACTAAACTGTGCCTCTTTCTGTTTAAAAAAGTGATTTTGGCAAAAATTTGAGTATGTTTTCATGAGAATGGTGCAGTAAAACCTGAAAACGTTTTCCCTTTGCATATTTTCAAGGTTTTAACTATAGATGAATTTGTCAATGTAATCCACAAAAACTCCTGAACAGCACATTTAACTTAAAACATGCTTATGTTTAAAAAAAAAATAATAGTTTTAATGAAATTAATTAATAGAGTTTGATACAAAGGAGCCCCTTTTTCAGCGAAGGGGCGTGGCCAGAGATGCTGTAATGGTATCAGAATCAGAATCAGTTTTATTGCCAAGTGTGCTTCACACACACAAGGAATTTGCTTTGGCTACAGAAGCTTCCAGTGTACATAAAGTGACAAGTGACAACACAGAATAAATATTATAAAAGAAGACAATAGACATTAAACAGAGCTGCAGTCCAACGATCTGGATGTTGAAATGTATATACAGATTTGTTATAAATATACAGGTTATAAGGTGCTGTGTGCAAAAGAGTAAGTATTGCATTATATATTGTTATAAGGTGCCGTGTACAAATGTGTAAGGAAAAGTATTGCAATGTATATTATTATAAGGTGCCGTGTACAAGTGCGTGTAAGAAAGTATTGCACAATAGGAGAAATATTAACTGTTCATGATGTAGATGGCCTGAGGAAAGAAACTTTTCCTGTGTCTGGCGGTTTTTGTGCTCGGTGCTCTGTAGCGCCGGCCAGACGGTAACAGTTCAAACAGGAAGTGTGCTGGGTGTGAGGCGTCCAGGGTGATTTTGCGAGCCCTTTTACTCACTGTGGAAGAGTACAGTTCTTGAAGTGTAGGAAGGGTAGTGCCAGAGATTCGTTCAGCAGTCCGGACTATTCGCTGTAGTCTACGGAGGTCAGATTTGGCTGCTGAGCCGAACCAGACGGTGATTGAAGTGCAGAGGATGGACTGGATGACAGCTGAGTAGAACTGCACGAGCAGCTCCTGTGGCAGGTTGAACTTCCTCAGCTGACGAAGGAAGTACAGTCTCTGCTGGGCTTTCTTTACAATAGAGTCTATGTGAGTGTCCCACTTCAGATCCTGAGAGATGGTGGTGCCCAGGAACCTGAATGACTCCACTGCAGCCACAGTGTTGTTCATGATGGTGAGCGGGGGGAGTGCAGGGGTTTTCTCCTGAAGTCCACTATCATCTCCACCGTTTTGAGCGTGTTCAGCTCCAGATTGTTGTATCTGCACCATAAAGCCAGCCGCTCCACCTCCTGTCTGTATGCAGACTCGTCACCATTCCGGATGAGGCCGATAACAGTAGTGTCGTCCGCAAACTTCAGGAGCTTGACGGAGGGATCTTTTGCGGTGAAGATGTTGGCGTACAGGGAGAAGAGCAGTGGGGAGAGAACACATCCTTGGGGGGCACCAGTACTGATGGTGCGGCTGTCAGACATGATTTTGCCTATTCTGACTAGCTGTTGTCTATCTGTCAGAAAGCTGGTGATCCACTGACAGACAGAGCTAGGAACAGAGAGCTGGGTCAGTTTGTGCTCAAGCAGTGATGGGACGATGGTGTTAAAGGTAGAACTGAAGTCCACAAACAGAATCCTTGCATAGTTCCCTGGTTTGTCCAGATGTTGTAGGGTATAATGCAGTCCCATGTTGACTGCATCATCCACAGACCGGTTTGCTCTGTAGGCAAACTGCAGGGGGTCCAGCAAAGGTCTGGTGATGTCTTTCAGATATGCTAGAACCAGTCTTTCAAATGACTTCATGACCACAGATGTTAAGGCGACAGGTCTGTAGTCGTTGAGCCCGGTGATCTTTTGTTTCTTTTGGATTGGGATGATGGTGGAGCGTTTGAAGCAGGATGGAACTATGCGCTGTTCCAATGATCTGTTGAAGATCTGCGAGAAAATGGGGGCCAGCTGGTCAGCACAGGTTCTCAGACAGGCTGGTGAGACACCGTCTGGGCCTGGCGCTTTCCTTCTCTTCTGCTTACTGAAGACCTGACGCACATTATCCTCACTGATCTGAAGATCAGGGGGGGAGAGGAAGATGTCTGTAGGTGTTGATGGCTGTGTATAAAGATGGTCAGGGCGGTTTTGGCTGGAGGTGGGTAGAGGTGTTGATGGCTGAGTAGAGGGTGTCTGGTCGAAGGTGTCATATCTGCAGTAGAATGTGTTCAGGTCGTTAGCGAGAAGTTTACTGCCATCGATACTGGGGGGAGATGATTTGAAATTCGGGATGGTTCGCATACCAGTCCACACTGATGCAGGGTCGTTAGCAGAAAACTGATTTTCCAGCTTTTTTGCATAGATCTTTTTAGCCAGACCAATCTCCTTTGTTAAAGTGTTCCTGGTCTTGTTGTACAGAATCGTGTCCCCACTCCTGTAGGCATCCTCTTTGACCTGACGAAGCTGTCTAAGTTTTGGTGTGAACCATGGTTTATCATTGTTAAATGATAAGTAGGTCCTGGTAGGGATGCATAACTCCTCACAGAAACTAATGTATGATGTTACGGTCTCTGTGAGCTCATCCAGGTCAGTGGCTGCAGCTTCAAAAACACTCCAGTCAGTGCATTCAAAACAAGCTTGTAAGACCTGCTCTGTGTCGTTGGTCCATCTCTTAACAGACCTCAATACTGGCTTAGTAGTTTTAAGTTTTTGCCTGTAAGTTGGTATAAGATGAACCAGGCAGTGATCAGAGAGTCCTAGAGCTGCTCTGGCCACGAAGCGATATGCATCTTTTATTGTTGTGTAGCAATGGTCCAGAATGTTATTGTCTCTGGTAGGGCATGTAATGTGCTGTCTGAATTTGGGCAGCTCATGTGTGATTTTTGCCTGGTTAAAGTCCCCAAGAATGATAAAAACAGAGTCTGGGTGTTTTTGTTCTGTCTCTGTGATTAGATCAGCCAGCAGTGAAAGAGTAGTACTCACGGTCGCGTGCGGTGGGATGTAAACACTGGTCAGGATAAACGAGGAAAACTCCCGCGGCGAGTAGAACGGCTTGCAGTTAATGAGAAGCACTTCCACGTCAGGACAGCACATCTTCTTTAACACAGTTACATCCGTACACCACCTCCTGTTAATGTAAAAGCATGTCCCTCCACCGCGCGTTTTCCCCGTTGCCCCGTGTCGCGATCTGCTCTGTACAGCTGGAAGTCCGGTAGTTGTAGTGCGCTGTCCGGGATGGCTTCGTTTAGCCAGGTTTCTGTGAAGCACAGCACAGCAGAGTTGTTAAAGTCCTTATTTATGTGTGTGAGCAGAAGTAATTCCTCCATTTTGTTAGGAAGATAGCGGAGATAAGACATAAATGTGCATGTATTTATTTTCTCATGCTGCAAGCAAAAATTTTACAAAAAAAAAAGATAACTATTGTAAAAGAGCCCCTATTATGCATTAAAAAGTGTCATATTTTGGTTTTGGGGGACTCCAATAACAGTCTGATATGCATACAAAGTCAAAAAAACACTTTCATTGTCTTATAATATGCATTTATTATTACCTAATTATCCCAGCGATTCACTTGTTCCCAAACCCCTCCTAAGCACAATGCTAATCTGCACTGATTGCACCAAGTCTGTTGTGATTGGTTGACTGTGTTCAGGGCGAGACAGAGAGAAATGCCCACCATGGCTGATTAACAGTTTTCAGTAGTAGTCAGAGTGCAGAGTGTATGTGTGAGCCCAATGCAGGAGTGCATTAAAGCAGTGCAGTTAAACACCAGCATATTGCTCTATTCTTAACCATGATACACATTCAGTATTAATCCACATAGGAACAGCTGACGGTGGCCATAGCATCGATAAACGGTAGTGGATCACAAGCTCACAAACGCATTTAAATGCGTAAACAAAGCCGTACGCATCGCATTTTCAATGTGGCTTTTAAGGGTGTCAAAAATAAATGTTTCTTAGGTGCACCGTGGTGCAGATGCGGACAATTCGATATTGGTTCAGTAATAGATCATAACCAGTTATTACTTACTGACGTCATTTATCTACTATGCGCTATGTCGTGGTAAAATTCTGTGGCAAAGGAGGCGAGGGCAGGTAAATAAAATGCTCCAACCACGTAAAAAGCAGATAATTGTGCACAGTTTACTGCTGGTGAGTTTGCTGGACAGTCTTTTACTACCACTGAAGAAGGAACAACACGAGTCTCTATTTCACTACTAGGGAGAAATGCTGTAAAACGCCATCTCTGCCTCTCTCTCTCTCACACACACACACACACTTTGGACATTTGACCCGCTGGCGTATTTGTAAGGTAACTGTTCCTCTCCTCTCGGCTTTTAAAGTGATACTTGTGGATCCAGACACAAGCGTGTCTGTGGTGCAAGTTTTCTACACGTCTATTACAGATTACATGTGATAACCGCGTATTACGTGCATATAGACTGCAACCATGGCTGTTCTTGTGTCACTCATCGGTGAACAACGCAGCCCTTTTGTTGAGCGGTTGAAGACAATGACCAATCATATGAGTGTAAGAACTCGCTTGACAGTGTTAAAAAAGCAAGCGGGATAATATTTACATCACTTTATTTGCTATAAATGCTCATGCTGTGCTTGTACTGGAGTTTTGTTTAAAACATTCAAATGAGTGTTTTCGTTAAACAGGTAAAATTAAAGGTACATTTCATATATCTCACTGCTTGCATTAAATGACAAAATTGTATTATAAATAATATATAAATATTAATATATTTATAGATTTTATTTATTTATTTATTAAAAACAACCCTAACGTTAACATTGAGATCTTGTAAATCTATGTTGACGGTAAGTTCATCGACAGAAAAATGAAATTGCAACCCTTGCGATAAAACTAGGTGGTTTTATTGTGGAGCACTTTTCCCCCTTACAAAAATAAATATATAATGTAGATATGCAGCTTTCTATGCTTTCATCTGTTATTTTCTGATGTCTGTAAGATATCCATGTGGGAAAAAACTACAGTAATTTATAATAAACAAGTTTTTGAAGCACATAGTAAAATGTATAATGTGTACAAGAATACTATAGCGTAGTAAATTGATAAAATGAAATAAATACTGTAACGTTAGTGTAAACTGTGGTGCATTGTGATGGTGCATAATTATAACGTATAGAACTGAAGCCTACTGAATGATTTGTTTATTACTACAGTTATGTCGTACTACAACAACAATATAGTTACTACGACAGTTTAATCCAAGTAATTATCTATAGCAGAGGTCACCAATCTCGTTCTTGGAGGACCTGTGTCCCTGCAGGGTTTAGCTCCAACTTGCCTCAACACACCTGACTGGATGTTTCAAGTATACCTCA
Source organism: Danio albolineatus (assembly GCA_903798035.1). Taxonomy (NCBI): domain Eukaryota; kingdom Metazoa; phylum Chordata; class Actinopteri; order Cypriniformes; family Danionidae; genus Danio; species Danio albolineatus. The sequence continues at coordinate 989,825 of CAIGQQ010004613.1, read as the reverse complement.
TGAGAGCTTGATTAGCATGGTCAGGTGTGTTTGATTAGGGTTGGAGCAAAAATCTTCAGGACACCGGCCCTCCAGGAACAAGTTTGGTGACCACTGATCTATAGTATGCTTCCAAACACTAATATAATTTTTTTTTCGAGTACCGTAAGAGCTTATACAGTATCCACCACGGTGATGAGAGGCAAATATATTTTAGTTCAGTAGAAAAGTCAGCCCTCTTCATGACATAAGGATCATGCCCAGCATTTGTGGTCATTTCCTATTTATATCTCCTTTTTGGCATAAATCGCAAAAATACTGACTTTCCTCTATGTCTCCCATTCAGTTTTTTACTTTTTACTGAATTTCACGCGTTACCAGAACCATGTGACTGAAAACAACCTATTAAATACATTGTACAAAAGCTAGAGAAAACGAGGAGGCAGACATTTTAATCATACTTACACTTGTAAAATGGAGAAAGGAACTGATCCATGAACTGTCTACTGTAAAGTTCCTGTCAAGCTCTATACATCAACAGTCTTTTCTGATCTTTCCTTTAACAAATGGCTGATGAATCCCCCGTTCTAAGCGTGTGCAAGTTTGTGGAGCTTCATGCAAGAAATGGGATGGCAAGAATAGAACTAGATTACACTTAGAATTGTTTTATTTTTTTCAGATATAGCAAAATGCACAAGCAATGTCTCTTGCTACTAGTTGACAATATTGGATCACTATTGGTTGTCTCAATTGAAACTCTGCAACACGCTAGAGCTCACAGTAAGTCTCAAACTGTATTCTTGGAGGGCCGCAGCTATGCACAGTTTTGCTCCAACCCTAATAAACACAGCTGATCCAACTTATCAAGGTGTTCAAGACTACTATAGACTTGTGCTTCATCCAAGAAATGGGATGGCAAGAATAGAACTAGATTACACTTAGAGTTTTTTTTTTTTTCAGATATAGCAAAATACACAAGCAATGTCACTTGCTACTAGTTGACAATATTGGATCACTATTGGTTCTCTCTATTGAAACTCTGCAACGCGCTAGAGCACACAGTAAGTCTCAAGCTGTATTCCTGGAGGGCCACGGCTATGCACAGTTTTGCTCCAATGCTAAGAAACACAGCTGATCCAACTAATCAAGGTGTTCAAGATTACTATGGACAATTAGGCAGGTGTGAGTTGGAGATGGTTTGAGCTGCGGCCCTCCAGCAACTGTGTTTGAGACCTTTGTTCTAGAAGGTACAGTAAGCTGCCATCAAGGCTTATGTGTAATCCAGGAAAAAGAGACTGGTAGCACCATGATGAGCTTAAATCTTTATTCAAGTTGTCATAAAAGAATAAAGTTAAGCGCTCGCTGTCCATCAGTTGCCACATGATTGCCTACAAAGCAGCACACTGATTGACTACTGGACCCACGTTCTGCACTCAATCGCAATTGACACATGATTATCCTATCCGCTACATCAAATATTAGCGGTTCACCCGATGGGTATATGGCATATGGGCTAAGCAAAAGCTGACTGTGTGGGCCAGAGCTCAGCCAGAAAAATGTTGCTATATGCCTCACGCATTCATGTGACATGAAATCACGAGTTCTCCAAACTTGAACTTTGGAATGTAGCAGCATGTGAAACATGTCCCACAAGCTTGTGTTTCTGATTCAAAATGAGATATTCTGGAATCCTTGACCACCTGACTGTATACCATCTGGTTTTCAGATCTATCACGGAAAGCCGTCGAGTCTCCAATGAATGGTGTATGTGGAACTAGTCTACAGATGGAGTGAAATATCTCTGAATCAGCACATGACTAAGAGACTTCCTCACGCGGTACAAATGAGCTCTGGGAAACACACATGCTTGTGGAAATACACACTCTGAGGCGCAATTCATTATATCGGCCATGATTCCCTGCTACTGTAATATATGGCTCGATAAAGTATTAAAATCTCTTCCTGTGTGCATATTCCAGACAATTAGGGACATCTCATCCTTTCATCTCTGCCTGACATGTGAAAACAGAGCAGGGCCGATATCCCTCCATGTTTTCTTTTGTTCATTAGCCCTTCAAGTGAGGCAGCAATTAATCATTCCTACCACCGGGCATTAAATTTACACAAGGTAATAGCAACGTATTGTCTCTTGAGTTTAAAAAAGGGGGTTCCAGAACCGCTGCTCCAGAATCAGATTGCTTCAAGGTCTTGTAGTAGCCAGACAACATTGCGGATTCTTATAAAAGAGATGTATAACTGACATTTAGGGGCAGCTTAACGCGTTATTGTGTACGTCAGTGGTTCTTGTACACCACAACTCTGCATTTGTTGCATGTATCTCTTAAGGAAACACAGCACTTTCCCCTAGAGTCAAACAGCTGATTTTTACCATTGTGTAATTTATTTAGCCGATCTCAAAGTCTGGTGGGAGCACTTTAAGCTTAGCTTAGACCCGGAGATTAGCTGAGTGGATTCAAAAATGGTAAAACCCAACTGTTCAACTTATAAAATGAGGCCAAAAAATCTAGTGTTAACCCTAATCAAACACAGCTGATCCAAATAATCAAGGTGTTCAAGCACCTGCTTGGAATGTTATCAGTCGATTGAATGGCCGTTATGAGTGGTTATCAGCTGATAGATATGGGCCAGTAGGCTCAGAATCAGTTATCAACCATCCACATGATTTGTCAGCTATACTAATAGAGAAGACTCCAGATCCAGATCTGTTTTTACATTACTGTGATGGTTGGGTTTAGGGTTGGGGTAGGAATAGACTTTAATAAAATACAAGTAATGTGAAATTTACTAATTAAATTATCAGCATAGGCTCATTCTGCATTTTGTCTTTAAAATGAACGCTAGGTGGCAGTATGCAAGCTTACCTCCATATGAATGGCTTTTCTGCTATTACTGGTTTCCCCAGTGGTTCACCGTGTACGTCGGCAGACTTATGACGTGGTGCGGAGTTGACATCGATTTCCGTTTCATAAAGCAGGTGAGACAAAAGCCAAATAAGTAATTAATTTGCGTTTGCTTGTTTTTTTAAAAGACAGACGGATGGGTTTAGGCAAGTAGGAAGGTGGGTTAATCAGTGCTTATAAAAAAACCCTGAAGGTTGAGTTTTAGGAAAGGAGGAGGGCGGGTCAATTAGAGCAGCCTTTGGTAGATTTACTTGACAAGAGCAAAAATTTTCATATCTCATATAGATGATTGACCATGTGGATGGTTGATGGTTGAGCCTACTATTGGGCACAAAAGACCCTACTGGCCCATATCTATCAGCTGATAACCACTGATAACGCTCATTCAATCGACTTATAACATTAGAATTGGCTGGTAAGAGTAGTCTTGACCATCATAATCAGTTGGATCATCTTGATTAGGGTTAGAGCAAAACTATGCAGAGCTGTGGTCCTCCAGGAATTAGGTTTAAGACTTATGCCTTAATTTGAACAAAGTAACTGCATGCAGCGTCTTCACACAGATCTTAGATAAGTGTGACATAATATGCAATTTAAAAAGTGCTATTTAAATCTAGTTATTACTCAGTGCAATGTGACAGTAGGGCATTGAGCAAAATTTTTTAAAAAAAATACCAGTCACAATCAAAAACTTTAACCAATAAAATAAATGTAAGTTACACCTTTATGTAAATGATGACAATCTAAATGCACTCTATGCACCGCTTAATAATTTTTTTAGAAAACACAAAATATCTTTTCATTGTCATGTGGATGATGTTAACCAATCTAACCATCAAAACTACTGACAGAGTCTCAGTCCAGTCTTTGCTACAAGAAATGTTTTTGTTTTAATGAGAATCAGACAGAGTTTGTTTTGTTGGTCATCCCGGGGATTTTAGTACATGCATTGATGCTGTTGGTAACTTGGCCTTATATGTTTGTCCATTTATCAAGAACCTTGATATAGATTTAGTTCATTGTTTTAAAGATTTTACACACCTGCCATAGCACTGAGGTTGTCAATTCAGGTGCTCAGATGTTCTAAAGGGCTGAAAGGTTGAAAAATAAAGGTGTTAAAGCAATTTCTGTGGCTGATCCAAATTTATTTTTTAAATTGATACTTAAGACACACCTGTATACTTTGGTATTAATTTTGAGTTGAGTTTTTAATACAGTAGAGTATTTTTATTTATTTTATTTATTTTATTTTTCTGCTATAGCTAACAACTTTGGTCAATGAAGGTAGTTCTTAAATGTGCTATATAAATTGATTGATTGAATACTTAAAATATAACTGCCACATGTACTGGAACTAAAATCTGCAGCAAGGTAGGCTCTTCAAGAATAGGATTGGCAACTTCTGCCCTAAGGTCTTGGATTGCCTCTGGACATACAGCCTGAGACTACTAAAGAAACGCGAACACAGGGACAACTCTAACATGCCCCTGAGCACATACAGCACAAGTGGACAAAGGTGCACCTAAAAGAGAAAGGAACATTGTTACTGCTGCTGGTAGATGGCAAGGACTATAGAGTCCTTGCAGGTCCAGAAAAACCAAGGTGAAAATCCACAACCAATCCCCATATACGAGAACCATAGACCATTGAACACTTTGTCTATTTCATGCAGTTCCCTCCTCAACTTCCTCCCATCTCATTGACTCTGTCATTGATTATGTCACTGTTTACATAACACAGGTGCCCACTAGTAATTGAGCCAGTGCCATGGGTTAAAATGGAAAAAACCTAAGTGATCGATCACTTAGAATCTTCTACAGAGCTTATTAGTTATTAACAAATGTTATCTCAAAAAATAATGGATAAATTGTACATTAAATTAAAGAGCCCCTATTATGGATTTTTGAAAATGACCTTCCATGCAGTGTGTACCACAGCTCTAAGTGAAGTAAAATATCCAACTGAGGCTTAATACTGAAAGTGTACAGTGTTTAAAATTGTTGATTCATCTATAAAAGAGCCGACTCATAGTTCTTTAAATTAATCGTTTTTATAACGAGTCTTTAGCCGTTTTGGCTTGACGTCAATACGAAACATAAACCCCACCCACTAGTTGCGCGTGCAAACCTGGGAAAACTAAAACCCTCGGCCCCGCCCACAGACAGGAAAAAAATGTGGAAGACAACAAACACTGTAGCGAACTCCAGTTAAATCATGTAGCATAGACGCTGTGCTCTGAAGTGTGAGAGTAAAGTAGTGCTCTTTTCCCTACCTAAACATGAAGTTGTGAAGAATCATTGTGAAAAATGCCTTAGCTTTAAAGCCCCAGCCTTGTGCTACATTTCCTTCGAGGAATGCTTTGGAAATCTACATGCTTACAATGGGGATTCGTCAGCTGCTTGTTAAAGGAAGGATCAGAAAGGCAAGAGTGTTGGAACAAAAAATCTGGAGGACATTCACCCTGTAGGAGCTGAAATGAAGACCCCTGATATACGCCTTCCTTGTCTGCAGTAATTCCAAATGATAGTACAATCCCAAAAGGAAAGTAGTGTTTAAAGAAGTTTGAAGGAGCGTGTGCACTTAACATTAAGATGCACACCAAGTTACAACCAATGAGCCTAGATACCTTGCTGCCAAGCCACTACATCCATAAACTGTCCATTGTGCACTCAGGGAAGTCAAGACATTAGACAGTATAGGAAGCTTTTCACACCGTGGACCTCTGGGAGAATGCCAGGTCTTGACTCTACCTATACCAAACTAGAAAGAACAAACAGAATGTACAAAGCGAACAGAGCTCTTAAGTATATTTCCCAGATTTGGCAATGTGTTCTAGCATTGTAAACTTTGTTTCCCAGCATACTGAGAAAAAAGGTACACCTTTGCTCCCAGAAATTATGTAAAAATGAATTGGGATTTTGGGAATACTCCTGCCAATTCAGTGTATAGAATGCATCAGTCTTGAATTTGACCATGGTCAATGGAAGGGAGAGGGGAGGGGGAATGATGAACTTGATCCTTTTTCTTTGTCCAGCTAAATCCCCTATTCCCGAATCTATTAGCATCTCAGAGTAAGAGCTCCGGGTTCATTTAGGTCCAACTCGCTCCCCCCTCCTGCTATTAATTGGATATGAAAGGCATAAACTGATCCGAGCCCAGTTCTCTAGCATTGAGATCTGGCCCATGTATCCAAACGGAGTGACAGTCGTTAAATTTCCTGATACAGGAAGAATTTCCCCCTGAAGGATCTTCTTAGATGAGTGGGTAACTATGGCAACAGATTCAGGATGAGGGATGCCGCAGAGAGTACGCAGTATCTCACCATGCACCATTGAGGAACTCTGATTACAGTTCCACCCATTTTAAAAAGAGTTTATTAATTTAGCGCAATCTATTCTAATGCAATTCCTATGCAAGGAAGTGAAGGAATGCACCATGGTGCAGTAACCAAGGCGATATAAAACTTTTCACTAAATATTGAAACAATCACCCTTCGCGCTGCAGGGGCTTTAAAGCAAAGAGAGAAAATATCAGAGTGATCGGAGCATAATTGGTGCCTCAGTTAATAATTTAGGCAAGACTGTTTGATTTGGTTTTTCGTGTGCTGTGAGAAGGCAACTCATGCGCCATCAATCAGAAAGCTTATCAGAAAACAGAACGTCTGTATCAGCACCTGGAATACATTTTCAGAGTTGTAATGGAACAGAAAATGCATGGCTCTTTATGAAGGATATCTTCATAAGAAAACCCGATTGCCCCATAATTCTCCAGCAGACCCCAAGTAACTTTTAAAAAGTGTACGGATAAAAGATCAAAGCCTCGGTTTAGTGGATTCCCATACCTGATGTTCTTAACAGCCTTTTCAGGATTTAATCTGCCTTTCTGGAGCATGAAATATCCGGCAAATTCAAACAGACTGAACCTCTTGAACTCCGGGTTAAATGAGTTCAATCTTTTGAACCTCACAATGGGTTTTGGTCATAATAATTGCATATACATGTGAGAAGAAAAGGTTCTTAGACAAATGTCACATGTCTCGACTGGTTTGCATGCATGCAGAATTGTTCTTTTAATGGTGCTTCTTTTAACCCGATTTTAATGATACAGAATCTGAATTATTCTAAAAAGAGATTCAAACCAACTTTAGATGTGTATATTTTAATTTATCTCAGGTATATGTACTGATCCGTACACACAAAGTATTCAACGGTGTTGTTCAATAGTTTTAAGACTACTTGATGAAAGGTGATGTTCACTTCAACAGCTGACTACTGTACACTGTCAGTATCATATTACTGCACTGTACACTCACCAGCCACTTTATTAGGTACACCTAACCAACTGCTTATTAAAGCAAATTTCTAATCAACCAATCACATGGCTGCAACTCAATGCATGTAGGCATGTAGACATGGTCAAGACAAACTGCTGCAAAAAGTGCATCAGAATGGAGAAGAAAGATGATTTAAGTGACTTTGAACGTGGCATGGTTGTTGGTGCCAGACGGGCTGGTCTGAGTATTTCAGAAACTGCTGATCTACTGGGATTCACACACAACCATCTCTAGGGTTTACTGAGAATGGTCTGAAAAAGAAAAAAATATGCAGTGAGCGGCAAATGCCTTGTTGATGACATAGGTCAGATGAGAATGGCCAGACTGGTTCAAGCTTAAACAACCACTAAAATAACTGCTTGTTACAACCAAGGTGTACAGAAGGGCATTTCTGAACGCACAACACGTCGAACATTAAGGCGGATGGGTAACAGCAGCAGACCACACCGGGTGGCACAATAGGTGCCACTCCTGTCAGCTAAGAACAGGAAACTGATGCTACAATTCGCACAGGCTCACCAAATTTGGACAATAAAAGATTGGAAAATTGTTGCCTGGCCTGATGAGTTTTGATTTATGCTGTGACATTTGGATGGTAGGGTCAGAATTTGGCATCAACAACATGAAAGCATGAATTCATCCTGTATTGTATCAACGGTTCAGACTGGTGGTGGTGTAATGGTGTGGAGGATATTTTCTTGGCACACTTCGGCTTATTAGTACCAATTAAGCATTATGCCAACGCCACAACCTACCTGAGTATTGCTGCTGCATGTCCCTCTTTATGACCGCAGTGGACCCATCTTCTGATGGCTACGTCCAGCAGGATAAAGTGCCATGTCATCAAGTGTTAATCATCTCACACTGGTTTCTTGAATATGACAATGAGTTCACTGTGCTCAAATGGTCTCCACAGTCACCAGACCTCAATCCAATAGAGTACCTTAGGAATGTGGTGGTACAGGAGATCTGCATCATGGATGTGCAGCTGACAAATCTATCATGTCAGTATGGACCAAAATCTCTGAGGAATATTTCCAGTACCTTGTTGAATCTATGCTACGAAGGATTAAGGCAATTCTAAAGAGAAAAGGGGGTCCAACCGGGTACTAGTAAGGTGTACCTAATAAAGTGGCCGGTGAGTGTATGTTTATTTTTTCTTATCTACAATGATAAGCTAAGTAGAATAATCAGTCCTGTGATTCCTGTTCAAGTAAATCACGCATAGAAAAATCACATCAGATTGACCTCAAGACATGGACACATTATAAATGCAGCAAACATGTACTGTACAGCGTGTAAACATTACAAGTGTCCAAGACTATGCAAAAACATCACACACGATGACTGAGATACTTTTTAGACCAAGGGTGCCCAAATGATGTCCTGGAGAGTTTAGCTCCAACTGGCCTCAACACAACTACCTGGAAGTTTCTAATATGACTAGTAATAATAATAATAATAATTATTATTATTATTAATATTATTATTAATATGACTAGTAAGAGCTTGATTTAGCTGGTTTACTGGCCTTCCAAGACTGCACTCGACTGATGATGAACATGAACGATGCCATACTACAGTGTTTCCTAACCTTGTTCCTGATGGCACACCAACAGTACACATTTTCAACCTCTCCCTAGTCCAGGGGTGTCCAAACTACGGCCCGCGGGCCATCAGCGGCCCGCAATAAGTTTAGTGGCGGCCCGCGTGGCTTTTTATAAATATTAATAGAATCCGGCCACTGTACAAAAATAAACGTAATTCAATAAATAACCACCGGGTGCCGTTATCACGTGCCTTCTTCTTCTTTTTTTTTTTAAGTATAGCTTTTATTTAGGAAAGAAGAAATGTACAATATAAATCAGGAAGTCATCTGTAAGAGACTGGAATACAAGAACAACTTTAAAGAACAGCAAGTAACAAAAAAGACAGAAAAGAGAGAAAATAAAAAAAAACAAAAGCACACCAAAATAAAAAAGGGGAAGTACAAAATTAAATAACCACAGAAAACATTTAGCAACTAACTGACTGGAAGCATAATATTTTCATAAGCTTCTATTAACTTGCAGAATTTTTGGTTATTAGATAAAGGAATAGCTTTAAGCAAGGAATCAAATTCAGTTAAAAAATTAGCAAATGTGGGAGAGGATTTAAGAAATTTTTGTTTGTGTATAAAGAATTTTGCATATAATAAAAAAGTTATATACATATTTTTCATTTTTATCTTTTGGACTACAGTAATAACAAATAATATCTTTCAATTTAAAAAATAGTTTTGTTGATTGTGATATATTCAAATAAATATATAAATCTGACCAAACCTTTTGTGAGATTTTGCATGTAAAAAACATGTGGGTTAAAGTTTCCTCACTTTCCTGACAAAAAGAACAAGTATTATCAATATCAACAAATTTTGACACAAATGTATTGACTGGGTATATTTTATGTAGAATTTTTTAATTAATTTCCTTTGCTTTGTTTGGGATTTGATAATGATTTTAAAAATTTCAGCAAATTTTACAATTTCACAGAAAGGCA
>CAIGQQ010004613.1:952114-979651 GCA_903798035.1 Danio albolineatus | reverse complement strand
GGAGTAGGGATGAATTCAAAATGTTAAGAACAGGTTCAGAAACTTCTAAAAACAATTGTTTAAATAATTTATAATACATTGGAACAGTGACAAAAATCAATAAGACTCAAAATTATATTACAATGAGACCCATAAATAAGCCGAGACTCATAAATGAGTGGGGTGCAATTTGACAGTGACAGACACGAGGGGCAGATAGAAGCCGTATTTTTGTTTTTTGTTTTTTTAATAATAAATAGTTTTACTTGTAATTTAGAGATACATTCATAACTTATATTACATTATAGTACTGTTATTAATTATAAAGCAGATCTCTGTGGGCCCCTAGAGTCCATGGGCCCTTAGAATCGTCCTAACTTTCACCCCCCTAGTGGCGCCCCTGCTTGCTATAGTTGTCTGTAGCATCCAACCATGTGTTTTTGAGAAGCACATAATCGCTATACATTTTACATTCTTTCTTGGCCCAGTATCTGCTCTGTGTATATATAGAAATAAGGCTGATATGATATATCAAACACAATCATTAGCTGGCAAATATGTCAGGTGGATGTTTGTAAATCTGACTTTTGACTTAGAATGTGCAAGTGCCTCACCAGTCACAAACCTCATAGCACGTCACTGGAACAAACAATGAACAATAGATTTACTACAGTATTAGTTCATGTTACTTCATGTTCATATGCATTACGGTGCATTAACTAATGTTAACAAGCATGGACTTGGATGCTAATAATGCATTCGTTAATGTTCACTTATGATTAATAAATGCTGTACAAGTGATTAGTTCATGTTAGTACAGTAAATGCATTAACTAATAAACCTTATTGTAAAGTGTTAATTCTTTAACATGTTGTTCCGGACCCATATGACTTCCTTTCTTCGGTGGAACTCAAGAGGAGATATTAGACAGCTCATTTACATATAGTACCAGAAAAGGAGAACCGGAGCTGTCAACGTCTGAGAATGCCAAAAAAAAGGTAAACTATTCATAGTTTCTAAAGTGCTACGGAGCAAAATATTGTTATTCTCTTGCTAATTTCTCCATCAAAAGTGGTTATTCACTTATCATTCATTTAAACACTGCAAGTTCAGTGTGTTTGGCACTGTTAACAGTAGATATATATATATTTATTTTGGAAAAAAAACTGCACAAATCTTACTAATTACTGCACTTCTCATGGTGTGTGGTGCTTATAACTGGTGTTGTTTGTGATTGTGGACTCTATAGTAGTGTTTCTTGTATCATTCTGATAGACAAATATTGAAATATGTGTCGTATATTACATATTCTGCCAACAGAGTAAAATAAAGTAATAAATAAATAAAAGCTATGATAAACCACTCATAAATCATTTTAATAATCACATTGTGAAATGTACAGCTGCAGCAATAAGAAATTTGTCAGAATTACGAGGAATCTGTGAGTCCTGAATTTCACATTGAGATATTTTTAATGGCGCAAACGTGAGATGTAAAAGTCAAGCTGTATGATATAAAGGCTCAGTTCCGAGAAACAAGGTCAGAGTTGCAAGATTTCTAATTTCACTCTGAGGGTGAAACTGGCTTCCACAACTGGCTTTCACACAAACCTTTATCAATTACTCGATTAACTGACACACAGTATATCTTTAACATTTAAAGCTGCTGAAAATAACCTTTAAAGCAAAGATGATCTTACATTTTTTCTTAAAGTTTAAAGAAAAATGTACCTTCTGGAATCTAGATTGATTTCCTAAATGAATCAGTGAAGAAATTAGGACAATGACTTAAAAGGACAAACACACATACACTCACCGGTCACTTTATTAGGTACACCTTATTAGTACTGGGTTGGACCCCCTTTTGTCTTCAGAACTGCCTTAATCCTTTGTGGCATAGATTCAAGAAGGTAGTGGAAATACTTTTCAGAGATTTTGGTCCATATTGACATGATAGCATCATGCAGTTGCTAAAGATTTGTTGGCTGCACATCCATGATGCGAATTTCCCATTCCACCACATCCCAAAGGTGCACTATTGGATTGAGATCTGGTGACTGTGGAGGCCATTTGAGGACAGTGAACTCATTGGCATGTTCAAGAGACCAGTCTGAGATGATTCGCGCATTATGACACGGCACGTTATCCTGCTGGAAGTAGCCATCAGAAGATGGGTACACTGTGATCATAAATGGATGGACATGGTCAGCAACAATACTCAGGTAGGCTGTGGTGTTGACACAATGCTCAGTTGGTACTAATGGGCCTAAAGTGTGCCAAGAAAATGTCCCCCACACCACTATTGGCTGACTAGAAATTTGCGTTAACGGACAGGTGTATCTAATAAAGTCACCCGTGAGTGTACATTTATACAACTATGTGCTGCAAAAGAAAACACAATGCAAAAGAAAACAAAATCTCAAATGTATCCATGAAAACTACTAAAATGATTATGACTGACAACAGTCAACTTTTTAATATTTATTTAAATACACACACATATATATATATATATATATATATATATATATATATATATATATATATTTACATGACAAAACATTTTAAATTTAATAAGCATTGTCTTTAAAACGTTATAAAATGTGATAATTTGTTTATAAATTGTTAAAATTTTGTCGCCTGTATTACAGCAAGTCCAGAGACTGTTGGTACACCATGATTTTATATAAAATTGAAAACAAGTCATGTGTTTTTTTATTTTATTTATTTATATTTTTTAATTTTTCTTCAAAATATATCTACAATACCTTGCCATTGCTGCAAAATGACACATTAGCCAGATTTCCACTTAAATGTGATGTAAATAATTTCAAAGTTTGCAAAAAAAAAAAGAAAAAACACTAAATGCTATTTAGCTGTGTTTCTATGAAACTGTTATAGCAGCTGACCGTAGTATTGGTAACCTAGCAACCAACAGTAAACAAGTAAAGCATAATGTGAAATCTGATTGGTCCAGCCTTTTTCAAACGCATGTATTTTACGTTTTGTCCGTTAAATTCATAAGAATTAATAAGTTCAGTTGTATGAAAATTTGTATGATTTTAAAAAAGAAGGCATGGCACCCAATCCTTCTCCACCCCTAAACACAACTGTCATTGGGGTATAAGCAAAGCATATTAAATTGTATGAAATGGATATATTATTAAATAATTCATACAAATTAGCCACTAAGTCTAAAAGTTACAAATTGCCATGAGATTGTGTTTGATTGGTAATGTTCACATCAGAGTTCACTTTGCAAATGTGTTTACATCTCCTATTATTGACATTTATCCTCTTTTTACCCAAATCACTCGTGACGTTGGACATTTTTTTATAAGTTTAGGGATTTTTTATTTAAATTTTTCCATCTACACCACTTATTTCTCATGCAAGACTTGTGCATTAACATGCTGACGAAACCTAGCCTAAGTTTATCTGCAAAAACAATCTCATTCTCTTAACCATCATCAGGAATCCACTGTGACCTTGTGCCTTCATTTGTCTGTCCATCACCAAAAAACCATTTATATGAAAATGGGTGTTCAAAACCGAGACCGAGAGTGAACGTCAGAATAATAAGGGACATAGTGAAATTTGTGACTGCATCAAAGCTCAACGTGTGACAGGTTTATGGGAGGTTTGGGCCTTTTGCAGCTGCCCATAAATTCTCCCTTCGCACCACCAAGAGCGGGAAGCTAAATAAAAGATGAGGGTGCAAGCATGTGACGTGTCAATCTGCCATTACATATACCTCTTAATGCACTGACTAAAGAATTGCACAGAGCATGACTGGAATCGATGAAACCCTCCGGTTAAATAAGTGTAAAGAAGACTCCTATGAAAAGAATCTGCTGCATGGTTTATTAAATGATTCAAATGTGAAGTATGAGAAAGCCAATGTCTGAATTTCAGTGATATTGGTGAACGTTCACACAAGGTCCCCTTGATGACAGCCCTGCTTTTACTGAACTGGAACTTTACAAATTCATTCTCTTGGAAATTTTATAGCCTACAAATCATAAATGCATATGAATAAAATCAAGCTGGCACCAATGTATCCCCATGTATTTGTATGTCCATCAGCCAACACCAAGGTTGTGACTATACTTTGGGCTAATATATAATGCTGAAAAGTACATTGAGATTTTAGAGCATAATATGCTGCCTTCTTTTCCAGAGATGCACATGCATTTTTAACAAGACAATGCAAAACCACACTTTGCACACATTACAAAGTCCTGGCTGCGAAGGAAAAGAATACAAAAAATTGACTGGCCTGTCTGAAGTCCCGACCTGTCTCCAATAGAGAATGTGTAGTACATTTTGAAGAGCAAAATGCAACAATCAAGAATTGTTTGCAGGGAGAATCGGACAAATTACACCTGAAACACTTCATCACTTTATGTCTTCAGTCCCTAAATGTCTTTAAAGGGTTGTGAAAAGGGTTGGCAACATTACAAAGTGGTAAATGATTTACTTTTCAACTGATTTACTGTTCATGTAGATTGATTAATATCATTGCGTTACCATGCTATCTATGTTTTAAGTTTTAAGTACTTTTGTGTGTTTCAATTTCAATTTTTGGACTTCAACTGCCGTTCAGCAGTTTCACTTTCCTTCAGAAACATTTCATGCATGCACTCGTGACAGCCTGAGGTGTTGGATGGGATTACAAAATAAGGACTGGTTGAAGAGTGTTGTTTTACAGGATTTTTTTATTTATTTCACAATTTCACGGTGTGTGTCTGTGGTTCTTTACTGATATGATGAAAAGTCCTACATGACGGTAATAGTTTGATTGCAGTGTTTACATGTCTGTACTGCACTTCAATAATGCAATTCAAATCGGCATACTTGACGTTATTTGATACTTGACTTAATTTGATTCTGTTTAGTTCGATTATGACCTTAAACTGATTACATTAATTAAAAATGACTGTTTACATGGTAGACTCTTAAACAGACTATTGTCCTAATCGCATTAAAATCAGATCATTGGTGTCCATGTAAACGTATTCACTGCCTCCATGTAGTCAACAAATAAAATAAAATCATTGCACTATATAAGTACATTTTTTTAACATTTTAATTTGACTAGAACTAACTTGATCCAATACATCAAAATCTAAAACTCACCTATAAAGATTTGGTGATGGTCAACTCAAGCTCAAAGAATCATGTCATGTGTCTTGTGGGACCATTGGGTCTTCTAACAAGGAAAAAAAAAATGCTCAGCTCGAGAGTGACAGACATGTGAAAGGTGAGATTTACACTGGAGTCATGATTCCCCCTGCAGAGCAGCACCTGCTGAAGAAGAGCATGACAAGATAAGCTAAATGTCTGAAAGAAAGGATAAGAGACATCGATATTTTGAGGGCACTTTCCAGAGTTCAGAGTCTGTTTAAGAGGCTTTCTGTAAGAACTTAAAATCTCATCTGACTGAGGTCATGTCACTACATTTCTCAGGAATCATTTCATCTACTCAAATTCTTTTTAAATGTGTTTTAAAAGTGTGACCTGACAATGCTGATAATCACTTCATAAACACACAAGCAACCGCAGCAAAAAAAAAAAAAGAAAAAAAAGAAAAAAAAAGGTACAAAATATTACAATGTGCGACTTGACATGATCCAGTATGTCACTCACTTTACAAGACCAGTTACTCACTGAAGCTAAGCAGGGCTGAGCCTGGCCAGTATGGGGGACCACATGGGAAAACTAGGTTGCTGTTGGAAGTGGCATTATAGGGGCCAGCAGGGGGCACTCAATCTGTGGTCTGTGTGAGCCCTAATGCCCCAGTATAGTGAAGGGGACACTTTACTACCAGTAAGTGCTGTCTTTCGTATGAAACGTTAAACCGAGGCCCTGACTCTCTCTGGTCATTAAAAATCCCATGGCACTTCTTGTAAAAAGTAGTACACACACTGTCAGTACTACACACTGGGGATAGTGTAGAGAGACATTTTGGGAGTTCAAAATGAATCATTGACTGTTTGATGAAGCCTATTAGAGTGCTGTTTTGATTTTAGATGCCATAACTTGTGTGTTGAACAAATCCTTTAAGTTTGTACCATATATGACATCTTAATTGTATTTATTTTTATTTATTTTTTTCTGCATTAAACAAAATGCAAACAAAGGCTCATAACTTGTGAATTCACAGTGTGTTGATGCACATAACTGCAGTGTACCATTTCTTTGCACAGGGATGCAACAAAATACTGATAGCGCAACATATTTTTGGCATTATGAGAATCAAAACGTAGGTTTTGTCAGAAAGGTGCAAACACGCCCCACTGAAAAAAAGAACCCCAGCTTAAACCAGCCTAGACTGGTTAGCTGGTTGACTAGCCTGTTTTAAAGGGGTTTTGGCAATTCCCAGGCTGGTTTCAGCAATTTCCAGCCTGGTCTTAGTTGGTTAGGCTGGGAAATGACCACCTAAGACCTACTTGACCAGTCTGGTTTAAATTGGACATAGCTGGTTTTGACTGGGCTCCCAAAACCAGCCTGGAAATGTCCAAAACCCCTCTAAAACCGGGCTGCTCGACCAGCTAAAGCCAGCTAACCAGCTTAGGCTGGTTTAAGCTGTTTTTTTTTTTTTTTCAGCAGGGACTGGTTGTGAAAATACCAGAAAAATACAGGTTATGAAATACCAAGCATAAAATAGTGACAGGGCCGTCACAGTGGCTCAGTGAGTAGCACGTTCGCCTCGCAGCAAGTGTTGGGTCAATTGCCATTTCTGTGTGGAGTTTGCATGTTCTGCCCGTGTTCATGTGGGTTTCCTCCGGGTACTCCGATTTCCCTCATAAGTCCAAAGACATGCGCTATAGGTGAATTGTGTAAGCTAAATTGTCCATAGTGTTATGTGTTTGGATGACAGTGTATGGATGTTTCCCAGTGATGGATTGCAGCTGGAAGGGCATCCACTGCGTAAAACATATGACGAACCCTGATTAGTAAAGGGACTAGGACGAAAAGTAAATGAATGAATTAAAATAGTGATATGATGAATACATAAAAATAATGATTAATGTAAATATGCTTTAGTTTGATTTAAGTTGCTGTAAAGCATTTAAAACATATTACCATGTTTAATTAGTGGTATATCTGTGGAATACCATGTTTAATTAGTGGCACCAGCTTCATAGAATAAGAAGACAAAAAAAAAAAAACATTGTGATTAAAAAGAGAAAAGCCTGCATTTATAATGCATTTATGATTTATTGTTCTAGAACTGTCTATCAGTACCAGTGTATTAAGTATTACAGACTTGATCTGTATACTTTACATATATATACCTTTTGCATAAGTACATATTGTATGAAATACTACGTTTATTTTTGCAAACTTTTTAACTCATTTTAAGCATCACATATTTTTTTAAATAAAGCATTTAAATGTAGGCTTAGTTAAATTCCCTTATGTAAGACCTCACCATCCTCTATAAATAAACACAATATCATGTACACATACTGTACGCTATACTGTAACCTACTGTCCAAATATTTCTGCATATCATCATCGTAGCCATTATCTGTCTAGTGCAAGTGTGACCTGTCTGTAAATAACAGAAATAACAGAATCTGTGGATTACAAACAGCGTTTCCCTTTTCCACCCACGTTTACGAGTAGCTATGGCAACAGTTAGCAACAGTTAGTCGTCAGCACTTTCACACTTACAAACACTTCAGCTGTCTATGCAGTACATACAGCAGCATTCATAACTTATCAACGTAGCCCAAAAAGACAGAAGGAAGCATCCTGGCTGATGATCTATAGTTAATGTTCTGTCTCTTCAACTGAAGCTTTTTATGTCACATGCTAATATGGTATTGCCCATATGCTTTCATTGATGTATTATTGATAAAAAGCTCTAAAGTATGATCAAATTGGCCACTTTTAGAGCTCATATACGCACTTATGACCACACTCCAGTTTAATTATTCATTGGGTTTTATTATACAAGTATAGTAGCTACTGTATTTTTGCCAGTTGTTAGAGCAACAAACAATAACTTGACTTCTACAGTAGTTGATCATTTGGAAAAGTGTCAGAAGATAGAGTTTTCAGATAAATCATCTGTTGAACTGCATCCCAATCATTACAAATACTGCAGGAGACCTATTGGAACCCACATGGACCCAGGATTCTCACAGAAATCAGTCAAGTTTGGTAAAGGAAATGTCATAGTTTGGGGTTACAATCAGTATGGGGGCATGCAAAAGATCTGCAAAGTGGAAGCCAACATCAACGGCCTAAGGTATCAAGACATTTGTGCTACCTATTACATCAGAAACTACAGGGTAGGGCAAATTCTTCAGCAGGATAGCGCTCCTCCTACTTCAGCCTCCACAGCAAAGTTCCTGAAAGCAATAAAGGGTTGAGGTGATCCAGGATTGGCCAGCCCAGTCACCAGATATGAACATTATTAAGCATGTCTGGGGTAAGATGAAGAAGGAGGCATTGAAGATGAACCAAAGAATCTTGATGAACTCTGGGTGTCCTGCAAGAATGCTTTTTTTGCCTTTCCAGATGACTTTATTAATAAGTTATTTGAGTCATTGCAGAGATGTATGGATGCAGTCCTCCAAGCTTATGGGAGCCATACACAATATTAATTCGTTTTCCACTGCACCAAGACTTTATATTCTATACTGTACATAATTTCTGTTGAGTGACAAGACTTTAGTCTAAGCAAAGTCAGACCTTACTGTCCTAATTAAAGATCAAGGCATGATCATATAATATTTTGGTTAAATAATCAAAATCTATAAGCCTTTGCCTTTCCTATAAGCCACTTCTGATACCAAATGATCAACTAGAAGTCAAGTTATTATTTGTTGTTCCTAAAACGTGGATAGGTGACAAGACTTTTGTCAGGTAGTGTAGGTTTATAAAGGTATGTCACTTCCCACCAAAGAAAAAAAAAGCTCTATCTATCTATCTATCTGTCTGTCTTTCTGTCTGTCTGTCTGTCTGTCTGTCTATCTATCGTGATGTATAAAATGCTAACTCGATGGTAAATGTGCTTAATCATCTTTTAGAAATTTAAGTGGATTGAACATAAAACAGTTAAGTTGTTTTTTGTAAATATTTTCTCCTGTTTTTTATACCTAGTTAGGGAGGTAGGGATAGACTTTCTATTTTTATTTCTGTTATTTTGGTTAGTTGTAGTTAGTTTCATTTGGGTGTTTAGTTAGAGTGTGCTTTCTGTTTATTATTTTCTGTGGGTCCTCTCCGAGGTAGTTGGCTTCACGTTTTTGGGTGATTAAAAAAAAAAAAAAAAAGACAAATAAAGGGACCCGACTCCAAAGGGTTATAAAAGTGAACAACTTCATGACAACTGTGAGGGGGTGATTTTTTGTTTGTATAAATCATTCGTTAAGCCTGCATAATTAAGGGCGTGGCCACTTGAGTGACAGCTAGGTCGCCGTCACGTCACTTCAGCTGATTCTGGCTGATTAGCCACTGAACTGCATCTTAGCTGCATTAACATTGTATTTTTGTTTCGTTTTATGTGGCTTTACAGAATCCGTTGCCTTTTGGAATTTTTATAATTATCAGATAATATGGCATGCTGTGCACTCGATTGTGTTTACAAACCATTCAAGTGGCTTCCATTTCCCAGATGAGTGAAATACTCAAATCCTTTTATCTATAAATGTATTTGTCTTATTTAAAATCATTTATTTATCATTTATAATTTTCTTTAGACCTGTAATGCACTCCAGAATCTGACAGATTGATTGTCTTTAGGCTATAGAACAGGCATGTAAAACGTTGTCGTGCAGTGTTATTCATAAACAGCCCTGCATTTACTAACACAGACTATATTTTAATTGTTTGGAAGTAATTTGAATTTTCCTCCTGTAGAAAAATGTCTAGTGGTTCAATGTATTACAACAGAGTTGTTAAAAGTCTGAACACTTTCTTGATATAGTACACAACCAAGCACATGTGGTCAGAACACAAACAAAAAGCAGGTAATGAAGTATTAGCCATTCTCCCAAAGAAAACCCTGTCTAATCAAAATGCTAGCAGTCCTACTCACTGAGTCCACGCATGTAGCTCCACCTATTTGCCCTTTTTCAGTTACTCGCAGTCAGCGACATTCGAACAAAATGACCAATTGGCCATGCCCGCTTGTAGCTTCATTCAGAAACCTATGGGTGACGTCACGGATACTACGTCCATATTTTTTTAGTCTATGGTTGTTTTAACTCATTTTACATAAATAATTTGAACAAGACTTTTAGTTTTGAGCACATTCGAAAATAATGATCATAATGTAGCATAATTTTTCTATCAACTCAATGGCCCGTTGATAATTATTCCCACATACACCTCATTTGCCATCTTGAGTTGAATTTTTCCTCTCTAAAACAAGATTTTAGAAGCTAAACATTAGAAGACTGTATAATTAAGATCCTACCTTTAGGAACAGCATTTGCATTAATGCATCTTCAGGTTTTAAAACCAAGCTGTTAAAAAAAAAAACACACACATAACCACATATGCTGATACAGTATCTGACGCACATCAGCATATGCTTTAACGAGACTTTATTAGTTTGTGAGGGCTTTCCTCTTAATTACTGCCCAAAACTTGAAGCACTTAAATGCACAAAAACTTCTTCTAAGAACATTTTTTCTTTACTAAGGATATGCATTGAAGCGCAAATAAATAGTTGGTTTTGCTTTCCACACACACACACACACACACACTACTTTCGACCCTCTTTCTAGATGGCTCCAACTCTTTGTTGTAAGTCAGCAGTGGCATAGAAACAGCTTTTTTTTTCTTCAGAGAGATCTGTATATCAAAAGACAGCAAAGACAGCCACGAGGAAGAAAGGGATACAGCGTAAACATCCCAGCCATGAGCAAACAGACAAAAAGGAAGGGATGATAACACCAAAACTCGGGTGTAAAAAGGAAATTAAAATGGGATTTAGCAAGGCAAGTTGCTACAAGTTGCAGTCTCCACTTTTATTGTCACTTTTTTTTTTTTCAAATTTATACATTTCCCCACTGCATTTGTTCGCCCTTTCTCAATTACTGTGTGTTTGCTCAGCAAAGCTTGCATTGGAAATGAACTGAATAAATTGGGGAGGCGGTAATAAGATGGTGTGGGATGTGTTTATATGAGGAACAGTCTGAAAAAGAGATGACAAAATGCTTTTTATTTCCTTTCAATTCACAGATCTCATCTTCTCTTTGCAATTCAGTTCCTATTTATCACTGAAAAAAAACTGAAATTTAGAGACGAGACAAGATGGATGGATGTGAAACTTCGAGAGACAAAATAGACAGCATGTTTATAAGGACTACTCAGAAAAACAGACATTGCAGACAGTCTTAAAAGGAGAAAGCAATTTTTAGCTTGTCATGCTAATGGAGTAGTGTATTCACAATGAGTGAATCAATACATTTAGAAGGACTTCTGGGTACTCAGACCAACAACCATGACATAAATTAGAGGGTAATCAAGCTATATGTCCATTACGAATGACAATCTACAAGGCAACTGGAGTGAGGTGTTTTAAAACACTGCTCCAATTGACAGTTTTACTCAAAAACCGGGCATGTTGAGTCGGACGCAACATTTGAAGGTTACAAAATTACGGTCTTCAAAGACGTTGAAATGGTGGTGTGATCAAACCCTGGCAATGTCAATGTAAATGCTTTTCTTGGAAAAAAATAACGGCATACGATCACAAAAGTCAATAATTTACCAATATCAAACCCCAAATGGTCATGTTTGACATAATTGAAGAGTCGACAGTCAAGTTTTACATAACATGAAAAAGATTAAATGAAAAGTTGACAAACCTTAAAACAGTCAACAATTCCTTGCCCAACTAAACTGAATTGTCATTTTGACCATTAGCAAATTTGCAGAACAACGGAACTGTGGAACAATAGTCTGAAAAATAATTAGAATAATAACTTGGTCTACACCAAACCCAAAATCAGCAACTTTAAGAATAAACCATCAAATTATTTAGAATATGACAAGCATAAACACACACTAACTGACAAAAGTATTGTCGTTTATCCAAATTTTAGGAACAACAAATAAGAACTTGGCTTCTAGATGATCATTTGGTATCAGAAGTGGCATATATGAAAGGCAAAGGCCTCTGTGTCGCTTTTTTAACCAAAATAAACTATGATCATGTCTTGATTTTTAATTATTTAATTAGGACAATAAGGTCTGACTTTGCTTAGATGAAAGTCTTGTCACTTAAGAGAAATAATGTACAGTATAAAGCCATGCTACAATGGAAAAATAATTAATATTGTGTAAGACTCCCATGAGCTTAAACGAACACATCCGTACATCTCTGCAATGACTCAAATAACTTATTAAAAAATTCATCTGCAATGGCAAAGAAAGCGTTCCTGCAGGACTCCCAGAGTTCATCAAGATTCTTTGCATTCATCTTCAATGCCTCCTCCATCATGTTACCCCAGACATGCTCAATAATGATCATGTTTTGGGACTGGGCTGGCCAATCCTGGATCACTCTGACCTTCTTTGCTTTCAGGAACTTTGATGTAGAGGCTGATGTATGGGAAGGAGCGCTTTCCTGCTGAAGAATTTGTCCTCTCCTGTGGTTTTGTAATGTAATGGGCAGCACAAATGTCTCGATACCTCAGGCTGTTGAGGTTGCCATCCACTCTGCAGACCACACGCATGCCCCCATACTGAATGTAATCCCAAACCATGATTTTTCCTTTACCAAACTTGACACATTTCTGTGAGAATCTTCAGCCTGTGCAGGTTCCAATAGGTATTTTGCAGTATTTGTAATGATTGGCATGCAGTCCAACAGATGATTCATCTGGAAAACTCTACCTTCTGCCACTTTTCCAAATTATCAACTAGAAATCAAGTTATTGTTTGTTGCTCTAACAACTGGGATCAATAACAAGACTTTTGTAAGGTAGTGTACTCACCACTAAGCCCAGCAGGCAAAAAACACGCCAAAAATCCAAATCGATGTTTACGTCAGTTGACTATCTTAATGTCAAAACTACATCAACACGGGAAGGCCTGTAATTGATTTTAGATATCTTTTTTGGCGTCAATGTTAGATGTCAATTTAATGTTGTTTTGACATCAAGGTAGTTTACAGTCATTGTTTACATTCACATACATTCATTTACAATTATTTTTTTTGTCTTATAAGTTTTTTTGGGTGGTCAAAAGGGCATCAGTGTATTGATGTCAGACGAATGCCAAAGTTTTGACATATCGATTTGCAATTTTGGACACCACGGTGGCATAGTGGGTAGCACGTTCGCCTCACAGCAAGAAGGTTACTGGTTCGAGCCCCCGGCTGGGTCAGTTGGCATTTCTGTGTGGAGTTTGCATGTTCTCCCTGTGGTTGCGTGGGTTTCCTCCAGGTGCTCCGGTTTCCCCCACAAGTCCAAAGACATGTGGTACAGGTGAATTGGGTAAGCTAAATTGTCCGTAGTGTATGAGTGTGAATGAGTGCGTCTGGATGTTTCCCAGAGATGGGTTGCAGCTGGGAGGGCATCCGCTGCGTAAAACTATAAACTATTAATAAAGGGACTAAGCCGAAAAGAAAATGAATGAATGAATTATTTGCAATTTTGACATTTTTTGACATCAATGTCAATTTGATGTAATTTTTACATCAGGGTGCCCCATGGGTAGTGAATAAAACTGACCTGGTACTTTGACTAAGAAGATATGATCACATTAGTGAAATTTTCAACTTTTAACAAAGCAAATTTCTTACAGTGAGTGTGGTAAATTCGTGTGAATATATTGTAACATATGAGACTGCACTTTACTGTACTGCTCAATGGACATGAGTTCTAACAAACTTCAACAATGACAAAAGATGTACATGAAAAAAACTGGAAGAATTCAAAACAGCTGTTTTAATGCATTTGAATTTGGTTGAAAGCATACTGAAATTAAATCAGCGATAATAACTTAAAATGTGTTTTAAACTTAAAGGAATAGTTCACCCAAAAATGAAAGTGATGCAATTTATTACTTACCCTCATTTCATTTTAACCACTTGAGGCCTTCATCCATCTTCAGAAGACAAATGAAGATATCTTAGATGAAATCCAAGAGCTCTCTCGTCCTCCATAGACGACAACTTCAATCTTTAGATGTTCAAAGTTCAGAGAAAGCTAGAAAAGCCTAAATAAATTGTCAAAACATTCCAGTGGTTCAACTGTAATCATACAATGCTCAAAGAACACTTTTGTGCACCAAAAAAATAAAATAAAATAAACGACTTTGTTCACATATGTCTTCCACGTCAGATCAGGGTGTGCATTTGCAGGCGATACGTATTGCGCTTCTAAAGCCTACAGAGCTTGGGAATCTATGTCATGGTGAGTTGAGGTCAGCAATGTTTGTGGACAAACGCAGGAGCACACAATGTAAACAGATGCAAATCACAACAGACAAAATTACTAGTTTACAGTAATATCTTTTGAAATTCATCTCACAAATACTCATATAGTCTAAATAGACCATTTTAATGTGGTGATGTCATTGGCCCATGAACATTTCCTGCTTGTTATCAAACTATTTCATAACTATAACTAGAGGCAATTCAAATATAACTTAATGTTAAAACTGATGTCATAACATTATTCATCAATATGTGGCTGTTTTTGGATTCTCAAAAGCTATAGAAATAAAAAAATGTGAAACAGGAAATATGCTGAGACCATTGTTTTTGTTTACGTCCCTCAAAATGGTCTATAAAATAGTTTAATGTGTACATACCTTTATAAATGCTCGTTGTGCATCTGAGAAGCCAAGACTATCTCACAGCAATTTGTAACTTTTAATTTAGTGGCTAATTCGTATGAATTCATACGATCTAAATCGTACAATTTAGTACGATTTGCTCATTAACCAATGACGGTTGGGTTTAGGGATGAGGTTGGGTGCCACGCCTCCTTTTTTAAATCATACATTTTCATACGACTGAACATAGCCGCTAAACTGCCAAAACGTAAAATGCTTACGTTTTCTCGTGAGATCAGGCTGGAGAAGCTGATAATAGACATTCCATAACATTTTGTGTGGCGACACGGTGGCTCAGTGGTTAGCACGGGTTGGCGTGTATATGGATGTTTCAGAGTACTGGGTTGCAGCTAGAAGGGTATCCGCTGTGTTAAACTTATGCTGGATAAATTGGTGGTTCATTCAGCTGTGGCGACCCCTGATGAATAAAGGGACTAAGCTGAAGGAAAATGAATGAATGAATAAATTAATGAACAATAAGGACTGCCCGATGGCAAGCGTGCAAGACACTAGGGACAGTAGACAGGATTCTTACTGGCCCAATTGGGCCAGTGCAGCCTTGTCACTTAAGTTTAATTTGCTTGTAACTATTTGTCAGTTATGTACAAACTCAGCCTTAGAATCAAGAAACAGTTTGTGCTTTTAAGCCTTTATATGCTACCCTGTCTGTGATGTCATAAACACCATATTGCTTTTTGGTTCCTCTTATCTGATCGGAGGTTGTGTGCATGTTATTTATTTTTTTCCAGTAACCCGGTAATAACTTGTACAACGAAAATATGGCAACATCAAATAATGAGGCTAAAAGAAAACGTCTGTTTTTAATGTCTTGGAAGCAGACCTTTACAAGGGTACAATGTGACGAAAAAGTTAAATTTTGCACAGTTCGCCGTCAGTTTCTATGAAAAGCAGACAAATCAGGAGCCTTTTCGTTGGAACAAGCAATTACTAGAATCAAAACCTGGATTTAAATATAAATCCTACATTCACAGATGTTATTTTTGAGCACCTTTGAGAAGATGTCCTGAATAAGATTAATAAATAATATAACATATAGATATACTATATGACACATTTAAAACAGTGGGTAGCACAATCGCCTCACAGCAAGAAGGTTGCTGGTTCGAGCCTCGGCTGGGTCAGTTGGCATTTCAGTGTGGAGTTTGTATGTTCTCCCAATGTTGGCATGGGTTTGCTCAGGGTGCTCCGGTTTTCCCCACAAGTCCAAAGACATGTGCTATAGGTGAATTGGGTGAGCTAAATTGGCCCTAGTGTATGTGTGTGAATGTTTCCCAGTGATGGGTTACAGCTGAAAGGGCATCAGCTGCAAAAAACACATGCTGGATAAGTTGGTGGTTCATCCCGCTGTGGCGACCCTGTATTAATAAAGAGACTAAAAACTGGTTTATACTTATACTATATACTATATATAGTTTATACCAGTGGTTCTCAACTGGTTTGGCCATGGGACCCACATTTTTACATGGTCATAAAGCCGCAACCCAAATTCTTAGGAACTATATTTTAATTTTAGGAATTATAATGAATTAATTTGTATTTATTTGTTAACATACACAAGTAGTGACAGATAAATCATAAGAAAATCACCAAGACTTACAAATAAACATTTTTTTATTTATCTCATTGGACAAAATGTATCAAATTATATAAATGTTATAAAGTACAATTGCGCATTTCAAAATAAAAGTCCGGTATACAAATTTCAAAATAAAAGTCCGATATAAGCAAAATAAGTAAAAAATTTATGTTTTACACACTCGTCAGCGCTACAAGCCAACCAATCACAGAGCATGCGCTACTTGTCTTTTTGACGTGTAGTTACATTTTTTGAGAGGTGCACATCAGCGTCGACCACAGCGACCACGTGCAGGCTGGGCCGAAACATACGCATGCGCTTCATGCAAAAGTATATATACATTTCTTTGGTGGGGCCAGTAAAAATTTGGGCAGGGCAAGTAAAAGTGTGAACCACTGGCCTGATTGGGTCAGTAGAAATGTTTTTTAGTGTTGAACCCTGTAGTATATAATTATTTATTTGAAGTACCCCATTACTGATCTTGACGGAGGAGAGAAGATATAAGCGAACAGAGTAATACTTAAATTAAGGTCTCAGAGGATTGGAATGACATAAGGCTGAGCAATCAATAACGGAATTTACACTTTTGGATGAACTATACCTTTAAAAATGTGTGATAACTCTGCGTCTTTTAATATATGTTTTAATATATATGTTCCACTTACTTTCAACAACCAGAAAGTTAACTTTTAGTCATCACTTTGAACAGCAGTGCTATTATTCTTTACATTTCATACTTGCCAAGCTCCTAATGTGGAAAATGTAGCTTAAAGAGTATATTCTATATCATGGTTTGATATTGTCTTATATAATATGAAGACGTCCATGCATTTTTAAGTGTGGCTTACACGTCTAAATATTTTATGAGGCCACTGTATGTCTTCAGGCAGGCTTGTTTCTGATCCGCTCCTCCAGCTCGCTGAAACATCAATTGACTTATGAGTCTGATCAACCTCCAGATGGATCTATTTGAAATTCATACGCACTCTAAAAATACTTCTCCCTGCGTCATTCTGAACTCTCTGTGGTCTGGCATCAGAAGACAGATGCAGATGTAAAGTAGTTTCCCCCTTGGTAGACTCGTACAAGAGCTGCCCTGCCTATATAAAACGGATCTGTTTTTGTCGGCATCCCTCGTAACCTTCTTTCTCTTGCCGTCTTGTTGCCCCATCCATCTCTCTGGTAATATACACGTCATTGTGAGTTTGTGTGAAGTGCTTGGGTCTGAAGTTGTACAGTACAGTGAATGAATTTCACACCCACAGCAGAGTTTAGCATCTGACAACAGTGATTTTGTACAAATGTACATTTGGACTACGCTTTCCCTATGGCAAGTAGAGTTGTCACAATACTGGAATTCAGTAACAATCGATACTAACATTTTAAAAATGTCCATTTCCAGCTACAGTAACATATGAGCGCTGTTGAGCATGTTCTTAAACAGAGCTGATTTTGTACCGTTTTGTTTAATTTTCTGATGTAGAACTGACGGTTAGGTTAAAGAGCTAGTTCGCACAAATATGAAAATTGATCAAATGTGAACAAATTGAACAAAATGTGCTTTTGGACAATGTTTTCACCATGGCAAGTCATAATTATTTTACATTTTGTGCCATTTTGTTATCTAATTTATTTATTTATTTTATGTAGGACTGACGGTTAGGTTAAAGAGTTAATTCGCACAAATATGAAAGTTGAACAAATATGAACAAACGGAACAAAATGTGCATTTGGACTATGCTTTCCCCGTAGCAAGTCATAACTATTTTACATTTTGCTATTTTGTATCATTTTGTTTAACTTTCTTATGTACAACTGACGGTTAGGGTACAAACATAATTCACCTCAATATGAAAATTGAAGAAATGTGAATATACTGAACAAAATGTGCATTTGGACAACCATTCTGCAAATGGCAAGTCATAACTATTTTATATTTTGCTATTTTCTACCATTATGTACAATTTCCATATGAACAACTGAAGGTTAGGTTAAAGACTTAATTCACCTAAATATAAAACTTGACTATCTATCTATCTATCTATCTATCTATCTATCTATCTATCTATCTATCTATCTATCTATCTATCTATCTATCTATCTATCTATCTATCTATTTGTTTATTTATT
Source organism: Danio albolineatus (assembly GCA_903798035.1). Classification (NCBI taxonomy): domain Eukaryota; kingdom Metazoa; phylum Chordata; class Actinopteri; order Cypriniformes; family Danionidae; genus Danio; species Danio albolineatus. Next base: position 961,135 of record CAIGQQ010004613.1, on the reverse strand, counting down.
TGATGTAGGACTGACAGTTAGGTTAAAGAGTTCATTCGCACAAATATGAAAGTTGAACAAATGTCAACAAATTGAACAAAATGTGCGTTTGGACTGCTTTCCGCATGGCAAGTCATAACTATTTTACATTTTGCTATTTTGTACCATTTTGTTTAATTTCTTATGTACAACTGACGGTTAGTGTACTGTACAATCGTAATTCAGCTAAATACGAAAATTGAACAAATGTGAATATAATGAACACAATGTGCATTTTGACTACAATTCTACAACTGGCAAGTCATAACTATTTTACATTTTGCTATTTTCTACCATTTTGTTCAACTTTCATATGTACAACTGAAGATAAGGTTAAAGACTTAGTTCACCTAAATACAAAAAATTGAACAAATGTGAACTAATTGAACAAAATGTGCTTTTGGACTACAATTCTACAACCGGCAACTTATAACTATTTTAGGTTTGGCTAATTTGTACTGCTTTGTTTAATTTTCAAATGTATAACTGACAGTTAGGCTGAAGACTTAATTCTCCTAAATTTAAAAATTGAATAAATGTAAACAGACTGAACAAAATGTGCTTTTGGACTATGCTTTCCCAATGTCCAGTCATAACTACTTTACATTTTGCTATTTTGTAAGCGATAGCATGCCTGCGACGCCTCATGACACCAGTGCAGAAAGTTTAGCATGTCTAATTTTTTTCTCGTTCTTCACGATGAGTTCCTTCACGTGGGTGACACTGTGCAATAAGAGCACTTAATTTTTTGGTTATATCAGTCCATTAATGCACCGGTAAATCTAGAAAATAGGCTGATCAGTCATTGATTATGCAAACTTTAACTACCTTTTCTAAAATATTAGGGTTTTAAGCTATTTTAAGTAATATTATCTGACAAACTGGCACAAATATGCAGACATCCCCATTCTCACAACAAGTTTATGAGTTCTCTCATCCTTCCAACATAGTTTGTTCCCCTGAAGGAATCTGGGAACATGTTCAGTGCTGCAAATACACTGCAAAAGCATTTCCTGCTCATTCAATTTGGTCATTAATAGTGAAAACTATTTAATATAGGCTTTAATATAGGCTTCTCTGAAACTAAATATTTCACTTCATTCACATAATTTTATTTAACAAACCAACACCATCTTATGGATAGTTGTGTTTTGATGCATACTGTATAGCAGACTTATTTTGAAGCACATCACCTCAAATGCTCTTCATTGTTCTTGTTTATAGATAACTGACCAACAAAATATACATTAAAACTAAGATACATATTATAGCAAACAAAATTAATTTCAAAGATTTTTTTTCCATGAAAAATATTTGATTTATAGTTTTTGTTTGTGCCCTTCCACTACTCAACTATACGGAAGGATGATTAGTTCCACTCTGAGAAAAATAAGGATTTAATGAATGCTTCACAGTGATTGTATCACAAATCTCAGTTATATATTTGCTAATGTTTTAAATATGTTATTATTTTAAAGATTATGTCTTGAGCATCTGATTTTTCCTTCTTATTTGCTTTCATTTTCTCGTCTCGCTCGCGGCAATTTCAGGTGAAGTTTTTAATAAGAAACCCACGACAGGAAAATATATCTTACATTTAGAAAAATAGTAAAGGTTTGATCCTATCCATGTAGTAAAAAATACCCTTAAATAATGTAGGTATTAGTTGTCTGCAAGCATCAGTGTTTATTGAGATGGAAATAAGATATAAAACAATTGAAACTGAAATAACAAATATTGTTAGCAGCACTTGTGACTGCTTTGGGAAATAACACTCATCGTAGACATAATGGGATTGTCTGTGATTAATCACGAAAAGCCGTATTTATTTCAGAAATAAAAGCACAGGCATGTCAGTGCCTCTTGAATTTATATATATATATATATAGTATTATTACTAATAGTTTGTTGCAAAATAATATTTATCTCATTATATTGATATGTCATTATATGACTTAGTCAAGACAGTCAGAATAGTCATTATTACGAGATTCATTATGACAAGAAATATCTTATTATTGAAAGTAAGTCATCACTTATTATTACAGAGAAAGTACGTCTATTATAGTTTCACATTATGACACTATGATAAGATATATATGCTATATATTTTTATTTAATAGGGAAACTAGCCTTCCATACCATAAAGTACATGTTGAATGTGGATCATCATAACCTGCGTCCAATCCCGGATCACTTACGGAAAGGGAGAGTATCAATAGTGTTAGAGATAACAAGTAAACCAAGGCCCGCCCTAGGACTGACAAAAAGTGAAAGCAGCGAAGCGCGAGCAGAGAAGAGCCAGCGAGCGAGCAGAGAGAACTGATGCACGTCCTTATACTCGTGTTTGTGTTTGTTTTGTCGGCATCACGCTGTTTCGTTCTGTGTCTTAGTCTAGTTGGTTTCGGTTTTGGATGTCACTGAGATGAAACATGTGCGTTGCATGTGTAAGTGCACGGTAAGGTGTTTTTATTTATCGTGTGATCGTGTCATGTCTGTATGTTGGTGCTGTCTAGGCACGTGACTCAGTGTTTACATTGTGGTGTGCTGTAGTTGTTTGCTTTGCGAGCACACAGTTAATAAGCTCTCAAATTGGCTGCGTGTTCTTGTGCTGTTTTACGTGAGCACATGGCTTGTGGTGTTTTCTTGTGTTATGTGCTGTCCTGTCTATTGTCTACCACCCTCCTTGTTAACCCATTTTTAGTTTATCATGTTCACCTGTTTGTTTGTTAATTGTTTCTGCTGATATTCTCCTCATGTCTGCTGTCCTATGCCAGTTCGTTGTCTTTTATACCCCTGTCCTGTCATGTTCTCCAGTCCTAAACCCTGCCAGCCTGTCTAGTCAAGTTTGTTTGTGTATTTTATGGTTTTGTTAATATTTTCCCCCCTGGGTAGTTTGTTATGCATTTCATTTTATTTCTATTATTAATAAACTATTAAGTTACTGCATTTGAGTCGTCGCTTCTTTTTCCCACCAGCGAACAACCGGGGCTTTACCCAACAATGAACACCATATAAAACCCTAACATTAGAAAAGAGTTAACAACGAAGAACGCAACATTTTAATACTGCAGTCCAGTAGAGCCAAGCCAGCCACTTTTAATCAACATCTGTTCAAAGTCTTTAGCTCAGCAAGATACAAAGGTAGCTCCTCTTGGCGTAACACTTCTCTGAACATCTTTCTCATTTCCCGTCTCTTTTTTCGAGACCAAAAAAAGCATTGAGAGTGCAATGAAAAGTGCGCTCGACCGCCCTCGGTCTAATTACAAAAATGATAATGATAATGTCACTCTGCTTCACAGTTTACTACCAAATTTCCTTTTTTTCTGTCCTGCAACTCTTTCATGTGCTGTTGCTTTGAAAAAAAAAAAACACTATCCTCCAGATATTTTCACAGCGGGCATCGGGTACAAAGGTGCCGTTCTCCCACACAAATGGACACACAGTGGATTTAAGATGTCATTTTGCAGGGAACGTCTCTTTCCTACCTGAACTTCAAAGGTGTTGGCGATCAGGATGCCAATTAGAGGCCCGATGATTGGTGCAGAACATCTGAGGGGTTGGAAAAATCAAACCTCCCTTTCAGTCGACCAGCAAACACCACATTGGCTCTGATTTGCTGTCAAAATGACACAGAATGGCTGCGTTCCAACTCCTGATTGTTGACAATGTTGTGAAAGTCCATAACTACTGAGTTGAGTTTAGCAAATCACACGAATCCGTGGGCCTGTTTACACCTGGTCACTTCATGTCTTTTTTTTTTTCTGATCGGAAAGCTGATTTCCTACAGGGTAGCCACGCGGTCTTAAAAAGTATTAAAAGTTGATAAATCAATTATGTTTTAAAGTTTTAAATTAGGTATTAGGTAATTAGGTACTAAAAAGGCTTAATTACATTTACGAGGTCTTAAATTTTGTTCAAGCGTTGTCCAAAGTGTTTAAAAAAGTGTAAATTTATATATTTTCTTCCTAATATTAACACTGCTGTGCTCAATCCATGCGATTGATTCGGGCTGAGGCGTCTGGCCAATATTCTCGGTCCGGCTGATGTCACATAATTTGCGACAAATGCGGGAAGGTGATATGATGCTCTCCACATGTAGCGAAACCAGAGCAAAACAGATGGCAAAAAACAACCGCTTAATTTATTCTTTCAAGCTTTATTTCTTTTAAGCTTATGAGTTCTGTTGCATGGTTGTGCTCCATTGATTTATTTAACTAAAACTGTTTATTAACAACTGTTTATTAAGTTAAAGGCTTGATATTGATTATAACTTGAAGTGGCGACGAGGTCCTAAAATATTCTGAGAAGGTCTTAAAAGGGTATTGAAATTACCTTTAGGATTTCTGATTTCTGTCTTAAAATGGTTGCTGTAACATTTGAGCAATGAGTTGGATTTACATATTGCATTTGAATATAAAAAGTTTTTTTTTTCTAAATATGTAAAGAATATATGTTTACATATTTAGATATATTGATATCAAAATAGATCATATTTAGATATCAGATCTAACTGACTCTGATCTTTAAATCTTTAAATCCCGCGAAATTTGCTAATTTTATTAGGTTACGTTGACTAAAGCATCTGATACACTGCATTCTATTTAATTAGGTTTATTATTTACAGAAATGTTATATATATATATATATATATATATATATACAGTATACAGTGCATCCGGAAAGTATTCATAGTGCTTCACTTTTTCCACATTTTTTTATATTACAGCCTTATTCCAAAATGGATTAAATTTATTTTTTCCTCAGAATTCTCCACACAATACCCCATAATGGCAATGTGAAAAAAGAGTTTTTGAAATTGTTGCAAATTTATTAAAAATAAAATAACCTGAAAAATCACATGTACATTAGTATTCACAGCCTTTGCCGTGAAGCTCTAAATTAAGCTTATTCTGTTTCCACTGATCATACTTGAGATGTTTCAGCAGCTTAATTGGAGTTCACCTGTGGTAAATTCAGCTGATTGGACATGATTTGAAAAGGCATACACCTGTCTATATAAGGTACCAGGGTTGGCAGTGCATGTCAAAGCACAAACCAAGCATGAAGACAAAAGAATTGTCTGTAGACCTCAGAGACTGGATTGTCTTGAGGCACAAGGCTGGGGAAGGTTACAGAAAATTTTCTGCAGCTTTAAAAGTTCCAATGAAGCCGCCACCATCCGTAAGTGGAAGATGTTTGGAACCACCCGGACTCTTCTTAGAGCTGGCCGGTCATTTAAGCTGAGTGACCGGCGGAGAAGGTCTTTGTCAGGAAGGTGATCATAACCCGATGGTCACTCTGTCTGTGTCTGCAGCAAGCCACCAATCAGGTCTGTACGGTAGAGTGGCCAGACAGAAGCCACTCTTTAGCCTGGAATTTGCCAAAAGGCATCTGATGAACTCTCAGACTATAAGAAAGTTTCTGATCTGATGAGACTAAAATTGAAGTTTTTGGAGTGAATGCCAGGCATTATGTTTCAAGAAAACTAGGCACCGCTCATCACCAGGCTATTGTCGTTATGGGGTAGTAGTGTATAGTCCACTTTGGAATAAGGCTGCAAGATAACAAAATGTGAAAAAAAGTGAAGCTCTATTTATATAGCAATATCAAGTATCAATTTGGCAAGGTCACATGATTAAGGTAAACCAAGGTTATAATAGTTTTGGATTTTTATTTTGGAGTTTTAGTTTTTATTTAGTTTAGACTTTTTGTTTTTAAATTCAGTTAGTTTTAATTAGTTTTTAGAGGTAGATTTACTCCTTTTTATTAGTTTTTATATTTTGAAATGTATTCGTTTTAGTTTAGTTTTTATTAGTTTCAGTATTAGTTTTAGTTTTATTTACCATTTATTTTTTGTAAATAAGGATATTTATTGCAAGATTCAAAATCATCAGCATAAATATTGTATAATAAAAACTCAAAGATTGGCTACACTTTTTTGACACAAGAATATGTGAATTTTGTAGCAGATTAGGCAATGCATAGGTGACACGGTGGCACAGTAGGTAGTGCTGTCGCCTCACAGCAACAAGGTTGCTGGTTCGAGCCTTGGCTGGGTCAGTTGGCGTTTCTGTGTGGAGTTTGCATGTTCTTCCCGGTGTTAGCGTGGGTTTTCTCCGGGTGCTCTGGTTTCCCCCACAGTCCAAAGACATGCGGTACAAGTGAATTGGCTAGACTAAATTGTCCATAGTGTATGAGTGGAATGAGTGTGTATGGATGTTTCCCAGAGATGGGTTGTGGCTGGAAGGCCATCCGCTGTGTAAAAAATATGCTGGATAAGTTGCCGGTTCATTCTGCTGTGGCAACCCCAGATTAATGAAGGGACTAAGCGGAAAGGAATATGAATGAATGAATAGACAATGCTTATTACTGCCTTTTTCGTGGCAAAACATGGAATCTGCCATTGACACGGTGGCCGGTGTCCTGCAAAGTTTAGTTCCAACCCCAATCAGACACACCTGGACTAGCTAATCAAGCTCTGACTAGGCTTTCTAGAAACATCCTTGCAGGTGTGTTGAGTCAAGTTGGAGCTAAATTCAGCAGGACACCGGCCCTCCAGGACAAAGTTTGAACATGCCTTTAGATAGCAATAGCCAATTTTAAAGTTGATCGCATAAAATGCCTATAGGAGGAGTTAAAGTACAATGCCTGGAAACGTCAATAACTACAACGACAACAATTTATTATTATTATTGTTTTAAAGAAAGTTAAAAATGTATGACATCCTGTTTGGTTTCGGATATTGAAGCAAGATAATTTTTTGTGGGTATTGGCATGTTTGATGTGTGCCACTTTTCATACATGTATGTGAAACGTAGCTCAGGGGCCACTCTGGTTAATGTGCATAGGTGGTGGTGTCGAGTCATTTTGCCACACTGACTTCTGAAACCCATAACAAATGTAATTTTCGTCACTTCTGATATGTGTGCAAAGTTATGTGAGTTTGCAAGCATATTTTGACCCTCAAAAATGCGATTAATTCTAGACAAGAAGAAGAAGAGGAGGTAACACTTCATTTCGATGGTCCATTTGAGTATTAGTAGACTGTCTACTTAATATCTGTTGATACTGACATTCAACAGACATTTAATTGACTATAAGAAACTTTGCAACTACATGTCAACTTACATTAACCCTAACCCCAACCCTAACCCCAGCCTAACAGTCTACTTATAATCTACTGAGAATTAGTTGCAATGTAACTTAAATTCAACAAACGGACCATCAAAATAAAGTGTGACTGAAGAGGAAGTCGAAGAAATGGAGCAATTCCAATAGGGCCTACCGACCGCTGGTGCTTGGTCCCTAATTATATAGGGACTAACAATACGTAAAGAAGAAACAAGCAAGTAAAAAGCCTTAACAGCTTTTAAAGTGCAGTGATGGACAATAATACTTCAAAACCATATTTATCTTACATAGAGCGATATTTTTTTTCCAAGAAAATAAACTAAGCTGTTCGTAATACAAATGTGTATATAGTAAGATTTATACAGAAGTTAACTTTGCTCCCTGCAGAAATATGAAGTCCCCGGCTGAATCGCTGGACATTATAATGAATGGAGAAAGCGACGGTGTATTATGAATACAAATTCATCAATTCAGGACAAAGTAGTACACAAAAACAGATTTAGCGGTGTGAAAATGGAGTAATGTTGACAGTGCTTATATGCAGCTCCATGGCTCTCTCTATAGGAATCAGTGTGAAGCAATCAAGCAAGAAATGTAAATAGGCCTATTGACCTGACGGTGTGTGCCCAGCAAATTTACTGAGACAGAGAAGAGAACTGCACACTCGGATAAAATATTGTTATCTTAAACCGAAGCAGAAGTGTATAAATGAGTGTGAGAGCTACAGTAGTTTTACACTCTACTGTCTGTGACAACAGTAGACCAAGAAGCAGTTGTTAAATCATTCAGGTTTAAGGTTTTGTAATAAAATATAGTGTGAAAGATTTCTACTGGGTACAGATTATATGTCATCTGAATTCTGAAACCAGAATCCAAATATTAAGTGATTGTAATTAGAGTAAACTACATTTTCAAATACTTGTAATAAGGATACAGTTACTTTTGTTGTGGATTACAGGATTACATATTTACAAATTGGAAGTAAATTGTACATAATTCATTGGTTCTAATTTTTCTTTTTTTAAATTAATTTATTAATTCTCCTTCAGCTTAGACCCTTATTTAGCAGGGGTCGCCACAGCGGAATGAACCGAAACAGTCAACTTTATAAAATGAAATGAGTGTAGTAACTCAATATTTAATGAAAGCTAATTCCACTGATTTGAAAAGAGTTTTGAACTCAGTGCTGAAGCTAATGAGTTAATTAAATACCTAATTACTGCAACTTAAATGGAGTAAGTTCACAGTACTCATATAGATTAGTTTAACTCAAATGGTTTATAGTTGCCTTAGTAGTTGTAGTTGCCTTAACTTATTGGGTTTTACTGTGCTCAAATTGCTTTGTTTACTCAAATGGATTAAATTCACAGTACTTATTAGGATATATATATATATATTTTTTTTTACTTAAATGGTTTGTTGCAATCAGTTTCCTCAAACAACGGTTTGAGTTATCTTAACTGTTTGGGTTTTACAGTGCACAGACTTATACACTACGGCCACTTTTGTTTACCCAATTCACCTTTAGCGCATGTCTTTGGACTGTGGGAGAAATCTGAGCACCCAGAAGAAACCCACGTAAACACAGGGAGAACATGCAAACTCCACACAGAAATGCCAACTGGCCCAGTCGGGACTCAAACTAGTGACCTTCTTGCTGTGAGACGACAGTGCTAACCATTAAGTTTTGCATTCATATTCCATGTTTAATTTTGGGGGGTGATTATTATTAAAATTTGGTTATTTGATTTGATTTGACTATATTTCTTCTGTCATATCCACTTCTAATGTTTTCTTCATTATTATTATTTAGATTAAATATGTGATTCAATTTTACAATTTTGTTTGATTTTGTTTCCATGACTTCTT
>CAIGQQ010004613.1:909591-951714 GCA_903798035.1 Danio albolineatus | reverse complement strand
GCAATTGGATCCATCTGACTTGCCTGTTATTCCGCTCGTGACAGAACCATACAGTGAAAGGAGGGGGGTGCAATCTGACAGTGACAGACGCGAGGGGCAGATATAAGCTGTATTTTTATTTTTTATTTCTAATAAATTGTTTTACTTGTAATTTAGAGATACATTCATAATTTATATTACATTATAGTATTGTTATTAATTATAAAGCAAATCTCTGTGGGCCCCTAGAGTGCATGGGCCCTTAGAATCGTCCTACGATCCCCCCTTAACAGCGCCCCTGACTGTGCTTGACAAGATTGGGTGTTTAATAAAAGACAGTGCTTCCCACAAATAGCTTTTGCTTGGGCGGGCCGCCCAGTTATATTAACAGCCGCCCAAGTATATTTCAAGAGTTCACACTTAGCTGATGATTGATTATAAAGCTTGTTTGGCATCCTTTCCCGGGAAAGGCCTGAGGTCATAAGATCCTCGAGTCCGGGGCTCGCTCCCGTTTGCAGGGTGAGAGGGGAGTTTGAGCTCAGGTAGATCTTGAGAGCTCCCCTGCTGTAGTAGCTAATGAATAAATAGTGATTGCTCTTAAGAGATAACTACTTACTAGGAGCATGTCTATGGTGCCAATTTGGATTAATCAATGAACTTAAGTTGCATGTTTTTGGACAGTGGGAAGAAAACGGGGAACCCGGAGTAAACCCACGTAAGCACATGGAGGATGTGTAAACTCCGCACAGAAATACAGCTGGCTTGGTATGGACTAGAACCAGTGATGTTCTTGCTGTGAGGCAACAGTGCTAACCACTGGGCTACCGTGCCACCCATCTAGAAAAAAGGGAGGAGTAGGGGTGGAAGGGGGGATTCTTCAAAGCGAAGATGGCTGTGACATGGAACTTAGCGTATTTATAGTGGCTTAGGAATCGTCTGACTGCTGAATCATAAAGTGAATAATGGGGGACCAGCTAAACAATTTTTTTCTTCCTAATATTATCATCTTTTTAAACTTTTTTTGTATCCACTCAATATAAACAATCATTCGCAAGCGTTTAGGGGTGTAAAATCTTTTCTCTGTACCTGTTTCATACTGCTCGTTCTGTGTGCACGAGACCTGTCAACACTCACATAGACAGTCACATACTATGGAGACTCACAGAGACCCGCACCGTTTCTGCGTCCCGCCGGAGTCTCTAAATCTACTAAAATGTTCAGAATTTGGTTTTGCTTTTGTTTTCTAAGCTGTTGTTAATTTTATGTGCACAGCCACGAGAGTGATAAAAATGTTAGTTATTTAATCTAAACAACTCACTACTAATAAAACCTTTACTTAACTAAAGAAAAAAGAAAACTTCACTAAATACTCAGAGAGGACGAAATTATCTAAATTGGTTGCAGAATATTTGTACACCATTAGAAAGGCTAATCAACTTATTTGCCTTATTTAAATAATCTACATATTTTATTCTTGTATATTATTACAATTTCTGTCATTTATTTCTCATTTGCTGTATATTTTTTTAATTTGATGATGTCAGTATGTTACATATTTTATACATCTAAAATTTTTGGCAATACTGTACACAATGTCATGCCAATAAAGCAAGCTGAAGTTGAATGAAAGATAGAGAGGAGCAGATTTGACCTGTCAGTGGGTGCGCGTGGCTCTTGAATAGCATAAAAGAAATAGTGGACTTTTTAATTATTTATTCAACAGTTTTTTTTTTTTTTTTTACTTTTAATTTTAACCCATAGAAAACAAAAGGTTTACAATAAATATTGTGTTAAAAATTAAATTATGTTTTGTTTGTCACATATAGTTAACTATTTATGTGCTGTGGGTTAAAGGTGTGTTTCAATCCAGCTACCACCGCAAATATATTTCAAAATTGTGGGAAGCACTGAAAGAATAATGTTTACATTTATTCATTTAGCACAGTGGTTCCCAAAGTTGGGGTTAGGACCCCCTGGGGGGTCGAGAGACCTACTGAAAATCAAAATACTATTTAATGGTTGCATAAAAAAACAACATGCAAATGAAGCCTTTCAATTCTTCTTCCATTGTATTGCGACCCCTGTGGTTGTTAATCTAGATTAACAACACAGCAACAGCGTTAGTTGCCGCAGATTGATTTTACGGCACAATGTTAGACTTTAACACCTTTACGGCACTCGCGTACATTTAAAATAAAGATCACGACTAACCATAAAGGCTCCAAGTGGCGGTCTAAAAAATTTAACCAAGAAAAGTCTTGTGCCCACCATTCTCATTAAGTGAGGTTAATATTAAATTAAACAAATGAATAATGACTATAAAAAATTATATGGTTGTTAGTTGTTACTGTTTTTTGTTGTCAATAAGCTTGTTTATATAATTCCTATTGGTGTGTGTGCATGTGCGTTGTAATGTTTATATGATTATAACCTCACCTGAGGATAGTGGGGGTCACAAGTCACTGGAATTGTTATTGTGAGGGTCGCGTGCTGAAAAGTTTTGGAACCCCTAATTTACCAGATGCTTTTGTCTAAAGCTTTAATTAGCTTACAACTGAGGAGGCATTCAGCGATTAACCAAGAAGAGGCAATACACACAAGAAGTGCTGATTATACAAAGGAACTGTTAGTGTTCAGAGAATTAAGCTAAGTAAGAAGGGGGCGTGTGTTTTTCTTTTTTTTTTTGAAAGAGTGCTTCTACAGGTGGTTTGTCAAGCCCACTCACCTATTGTCAATGTGCACACTACATAAATGCATAACTTTTTTTTGTTGTTGTTGTTTAGAAGAACGTGTCCACAAATGTACAAAACTGGTGCAAGTGTTGGTTAAAGTGTCAGAGAGATGAAAGAGTGTTTTCTACAGGTGGTTTGTCAAGCCCACTCCCCTGCATCAGGCACACTCAGTTTGGAGCCCTCTTTATTATTAGAGACTATCTGTATACTTGTTAAGACATGAAACATCAAATATACTCTTCAAATTCTTCAACAACAGCAACAACAACCAAAAACTATTTTTTTTTCTAAGAGGGAAATCCTATTGGTCAGTGATATTAATATTGATTGGAAAATATGCTGGATTCTACTATATTTATGTAATCCTGAATCATATGAAAAATATATTCATTGGAATGTTTTATGTGAATATTTATGGTTAATGATAATATTAAATAAAATAAAACACTGATATTGCTGCAAATATGATCTTTTATCTGAAAAGCGAGGAAAGTTTAACTCGCTTATTTTATTTTATGTAAAATCTCTCAAAGATTTTGTTGTATTTACATAAATAGTTAAACAAGTCATCATCAATGAAACAATTCTTCAACTTAAAAGATGTTATTTGTTATTTTACTAACCAAAAAAGGAAGAATATATTATACACATTCTACAGCACTACGTTTAGCTAAACTGGAATCAGTGATAAAATTCAAGAATTCATGAAGACGAAGAAGTAGTTGCTAAACTTGCTTATTATGCTAATAATGCTGTTTTTTTTATTATGGTGCTAAACTTGTATGCTAATATTGCTAATACAAACACTGCAATGCTAATTGTGTAAATTAAATGTAATCATTTACATGGAAAAAGATGTTTTATTTATTTGAAGATGCTAAACATTTTAAAGCTCCAAACGTCCACAATTGAGTAGTTTTAACTTAGGTGAGTTTAATACGTCATCAAGACAAGCCAGAGACTCATCACAAGCTTGACTAAATGTATCATTTACACAGGAAAAAGTCCAAAAAAGATGTTTTGTTTTAAAAGAAGGTGCTAAACTTGTATGCTAATATTGCTAACACAAACACTGGAATGCTATTCTTGGATAAACAAAATTATGGGTAAAATAAAGTCAGTTTTTAACGCTGCAAACATTCACAGTTTAGTAGTTTTATCTAATGTGAGTTTAAGCCATCAAACCAAGTCAGTGACGCATCAGAAGCCTGATAAAATTCAATCATTTACAAAGAAAAAAAATACAAAAAAAAATGTTTTGATTAAAATAGAGTGCTAAACTTGTATGCTAATAATGATAACACACTCTGGGATGCTATGGGTAAAATAAAGTCTGTTTTAAACGTTAATATGCAAACGTTACAGTTAACTAATGCAAGTATAATAGGCCATCAAAACAAGCCAGAAAAGCATCAGAAATCTGATAAAACTCATTTACACAGAACAAAAAAAAAACTTTTTTTTAAAAATATGGTGCAAAACTTGCTAATTGTGTGAATGAAATTCAATCATTTACACAGAAACAATACAGAAAAAAAGGTGCTAAACTTTTATGTTAATGCTAATACAAAACACACACACACACACACACACACACAAAGACACAGCTTAAACCTGCCTAGGCAGGTTGGCTGGTTTTAGCTGGTCAACCAGGCTGGTTTTAGAGCCATTTCCAGCCTGGTCTTAGCTGATCAGGCTGGGAGATGACCAGCTAAAACCAGCTTTCCCAGCGTAGCCAGACTGGAAGCCCAGCCAAAACCAGCTATGTCCAGCTTAAACCAAGCTGGTCAAGCTGGTATCTGGTTTATGCTGGTTATTTTCCACCCCGACCAGCTAGGACCAGGCTGGAAATGACTGGAAATAAGCCTGGAAATGTCCAAAACCCCTTTAAAGCCAGGCTAGATGGCCAGCTATAGCCAGCCAACCAGCTTAGGCTGTTTTAAGCTGTTTTTTTTTTTTTTTAGCAGGGCTGGAAAGCTATTCTTGGATAAACACCATTATTAGTAAAATAATTAGTAAAAATTAGTAAAAGCCAGTTTTAAAGCTACAAACGTTCACAATTTAGTAGTTTTAACTTATATGAATTTAATAGGCCATTGAAACAACCCAGAGACACATCTTACAAAAGTAAAAAAAAAAAAAAAAAAAAGGTTTTATTTCAAAATAAGGAACTAAACTTTTATCCAAATATTGCTAAAACACACACTGGAATGCTATTCTTGGGTAAACAAGATTATGGGTAAAATACAGTCAGTTTTTAACGCTGCAAACTTTTACAATTTAGTAGTTTTAACTAATGTGAGTTTTTCAAAACAAGCCATTGTTTCATTTACACAAAAAAAGTCCAAAAAAAGATGTTTTGTACAGCACTAATACAGCACTAAGCTTATGCTAATATTGCTAAGTCAAATACTGGAATGCTAATTTTGTAAATGAAATGCAATCACTTACACAGAAAAATACAGAAAAAGACATTTCGTTTTTTGATGTTAAACTTCTATGCTAATAATGCTAACACAAACAATGGAATGCTATTCTTGGATAAACACGATTATGGGTAAAAATAAAGTAGTTTTTCACACTACAAACTTTCACAGTTTAGTAGTTTTAACTAATGTGAGTTTAATAGGCCATTAAAACAAGTCAGAGACACATCAGAAGCCTACATGAGGCTTGATGGAGACCTGCAGCCTTCAAAATGGAGTCATTGATCATAATGAAAAATGAGCATGAAAGTGAGCGAGATTTCTCTATTCATTTATTTTTTTTAGCATGGATCAAAAGGGTTATGGAGACCCCGAGCAGACAGAAGAAAATACGGCTAAACTATCTGAAAACACCTCGGCGCATTTGCGGAAGATTTATGGTCGAGCGACGGTCGTAAATTTGAGGGGACAGTCAATCTGTGAACAAACAAATACGCTTTGGCTGAAGTGGCTGTTCGGAGTCCATTAACCCCATGGTATTGACATGTTTACAGTCGGGGCATAACAAATCTTCGCCACAGCCAGAACTGCTTCATATTATGGATGTGCGTTTCATCTTTATAAATGCGGAACGTACAGTCGCATTGATAATGAAGGGATATTCTCTAGTTCTTTTTAAAGGGAATTGATCTATTGAGGCTATGTTCTGGATTTCAATTTAAAGCAATGCATTTGGTATAGGATTTTGGGGAATCCACGGCATCACAATTTAAAACAAAATATATTAATGAACCATTTCCTTATTTTGTGATTCATTTATGGTTGTTAACTGAATTATGAGATGTTGATCTTGAATTGTGGGATGCTGAATTGAACTCTACAGCTTAACAAAGTGACATTTTAGAAGTTTGAAATAATAAATTGTATTATAAATAATATATAGATAAATTAGTCTATAATATAACAGAAAATATACTGGCAGTTTATTACCAGGTTTTTGTACTGTAATATGCAACACCAACACAGACAATAAATCCCTTTAAACTATTTAAATATTAATAAAAGTGACTTTTTAGAACTTTTCAAGGTGAAAAGTAAACCCATTGTGGATACGTACCCTCGTAAATATTTCTGGAGAGTGCGAATTATGTAGCCAGATCTATGTAAGGCTGCATTTCGTCTTTAAAATGAACAATACAGGGCAGTATGACACCGCCGACAGTTTCTGTTTCTTTTTGTGCTATCAACCACTTACTTCCGTGTGGAAGGCTTTTAAGCTGTTACCAGTTTGCCAAGTAGCTCGACATGTATGTCGGCGCACTTGAGATTTAAAGAGAAGTTGACCGTGATGATGGGGTTCAAGTCCAGATTGCCGGTTAAACAAAAACAAAAGGTATATAAATAAATAGGTTAGATCTGAAAACATGGTAAAAATTAGGCGAGGGTTTTTCTTTTTCTGGATTTCTTTTGAAAACAATGTTGGTTGGGTTTAGGTTCAATCGGAAAACATGCAAACTCAGCATAGAAATGTCAATTGACCCAACTGGGACTCGAACCAGTGACCTTCTTGCTGTGAGGCGAACATGCAAACTCAGCATAGAAATGCCAATTGACCCAACTGGGACTCGAACCAGTGACCTTCTTGCTGTGAGGCGAAAGAGCTATCCACTGAGCCACCATGCCGCCCTTTTCTTATAATCAGTATTTAGTAAATATACTACAAGTTAAAAAGTAACTGGTTGAAACCTAAAGTGGCGATGAGGTCTTAAAATATGTGAAAAGATTTTTTAAAAGGTCTCAAAAGATATTGAATTTTACTCTCTGATTTCTGCATATACCCCGTTTCATCTTGTTTTACAGTTGAACAACTACATAATTGCTCAGGTCTATTTAAGTGACTATATTCTGATTAAAAATCAAAGTATTAAGCTATCAACACTGTTAAAGGAACCTGATGTAGTTGTAATTGAACATTTTCAGGCAAGCCATACGGCCAGTATTATCATTATACGGTAACCGGTGTAGATTCTACTTTAAATCCCATTTTATTTCAGCAAATCTGCTTTATGATAAAATCGAAAACATAATTCTGCGAGTCTATTTTCCCGGATCTGTGTTTACTGTCTGTCCGTATGGTCTAATGCACTATTGTTTTCTTAATTTTTAACGAGCTCCAGCACATCAAAGGCACAGGCTGTCCAGCACTGACCAGGAGCTCGTTTAAAGCGCCTCGACCAGCGGATATCAGGATGATGCACTTTGAAGACATAAAACACACTAATGACTGCATGCTTTTAGCTCTTTCTCCAAACCCCAGAGTATAGTCCTGACATCGCTGTTGTGTCATTCACTTCCCCCAAACACAGCGATTAACAGCTCCACAACCATCAAGGGCTTCAGGAAGCGCAGCTCCTTTTGGTGAAGACACAAGAAAAGACATCGATATATCTGATTACACTAACTGGGTTTCTGTCAGCCTGTGTTACTGCGCATTTTGAAATATTACATGAGAATCCAGATATGGAAATGCTTAATTTCACATAAAAATCTCTTAATTGTCAAAAAAAAAAATAATTTTTACACTCGCTTGAGGTAGTTTTGGGCACACACTACCTGACATAAGTCTTGTCGCTTATTCAAGTTTTATGAGCAACAAACAATAACTTGACTTCTAGTTGATCATTTGGTATCAGAAGTGGCTTATATGAAATGCTAAAATAAAAAAATAAAAAAGATTTAATTAGGACAGTAAGGTCTGACTTTGCTTGGACAACAGTCTTGCCACTTAACAGAAATAATGCACAGTATAGAATATAATGTCATGGTGCAGTTAATATTGGTTAATATTGTGTCTGACTCCCATGAGCTTGGAGGACTGCATCCATACATCTCTACAATGACTAAAATAAGAAGTAAAACAATGAAACAAAAGAAGGCGTCTCCAGCGCTCAGGACTCCCAGAGCTCTTCAAGATTCTTTTGATTCATCCTTCAATGCCTCCTCCTCCATTTTACCCCAGACTCGCTCAATAATGTTCATGTTTGGTCACTGGGCTGACCGATCCTTAAGCACCTTGACTTTCTTCACTTTATGGAACTTTGATGTGGAGGCTGAATTATGAGAAGGAGCGCTATCCTGGTGAAGACCTCACTCTCTATTGTGGTTTGTAATGTAATGGGCAGCACAAGTGTCTTGATACTGTACATCTGGCTGTTGATGTTGCCATCTACTCTGCGGGTCTCTCGCACAGACCCATAATGAATGGAACCTCAAACTATGATTTTTCCTTCAACAAACTTGACTGAATCTTGGGTCCATGCAGGTTCCAATAGGTCTTCTGCAGTACTGGTAATAAAAGGAACGTACGTTTGTACCTTCTGCCACTTTTCAAATGATCAACTAGAATTCAAGTTATTATTTGTTGCTCTTGGCGACAAGACTTTTGTCAGTGTATGTTGGCAGATGGAAACACATTTACCAAATAAACTCTGACATAATATAACACCCACATTACTCCATTATGCTTGTCCTGTTTACTGATGGTTACTAGGTTACCAATGCTACAGTCAACCACTCTAAAAACTTAATGGAAACATATTTAATACACATTTGAGATATAATTTTTTGGCAAACTTTGAAAATATTCACTTCACATAATGACAGAAAAACAGCTATTGACTAAAATGATAATATGCATTCTGGAATGTACTAGAACCACCAAAAAACAACGAATCACAAAAAAAGTTAAATCATAAACCTGGCTTATTATTATATAGATTATTATAACAAATACGCCTATATGCACAGTGGTGCAGTAGGTAGAGCTGTCACCCCACCGCAAGGTCACTGGTTTGAGCTCTGTCGGTTGGCATTTCTGTGTGGAGTTTGCATGTTCTCCCGCTGTTTGCATCGATTTCCCCCACAGTCTAAAGTCACAAGCTTTAGGTGAATTGAGTGAGCTAAATTATCCATATTGTATGTATGTCCTTGTCCTCCAGATTAGGGGTTGAGCTTTGAGCTAACAGATGAGATGTTACGAAACACCAACACAGTGCGGCTTCAATATAAATGGCCCTGGGAAGAAGTAAGTATGACTATATGTTTGTAAAAGTGTGTGTATGGAATGCAAGGGTGTAAAAATTATACAAAAATAAAGATATTAGTTAAAATATTGATACTTTGTAATAATTTTATTCAATTAAAAGTACTTGTCAAAAAAGTAAAAGCAAAAATAAAAAAACGAGAGAAGAACGTCTTGTTTCTACATAATGGATAATCCTCTGATGAAAAGTGAATTAAATATCATGAAATAATGTGTCAGAGAGACTTACAAAAGTTAGGTTGGGGAGAAAAAAAAACTCAATTACAGCCATTTCAGTTCAGTTCACTCGTTTACATGGAAGCAGCTTCTTCAATGAAAACATATAATTATATTATTGCAGGGTCTGCTGAAGTTCTTGATTCTGATTGGCTGCAAAATGAGCAAAAAAATATTTAATGCGCAGGTAGTTCCAATAAGTTTTATCACATTTCAAAAATAATCTCAAACATTATTGGTAACCATACTAACTCAGTGGCAGTTGCCAAAACCTCCATTTATGCAGCCTCCATTCATACCAGGGAGCTGATATTGATCAAACAACTCACAAATATGCTCAAAAATAATTGCGAAGAGGTAGCTTCTGTAACACGTTACTATGAGCTATTAGATATGCCTGTGACATTAATTTAAAGCATACACACAGTAAAAATCGATTAGTTACTTTTTACAAACTTGTTGCCTTAGAAGAAACAAGTTGGCTCTACTTTTATAAAGTGAGTAAACCCATTGCAACTTAATGGTTTACTCAACTTAATTGGTATAATTATATGCATATTTAATGTATTTAATTTTAAGGCAATGGGTTCAGTCACTTCAAGTAAAATTAACTAACTACTATTTTTAAGTTTTTAAAAATGTAGAATTCTGCAAAGAACCATACAAAATGTCTTTATCAGCAATCTGCTCCTTATGCCAGATGTTGTTTTATTGCATCTAGTGTTCATTTAATCTCGAAATCACAGTGAAATGGATGAATACAGTAGGCACAGTCAGTGGTTTAGTAGAAATGTAGGCAAAGTCACATATTTGTAGCCTGGTTGCAAAATATAACCTTCAATTAACTACTTTTTTCAGTGTTAGCTGTAACAGTTCAGCTCTATATAAAATAATCTCTTTATTCTGTTGTACTGAACCTGGTTAGTCTGCAAAATGAGCACAAACTAAATTTATTTAACGAGATAATAACTCTAACTCTACAAATGAGTGCAACCGGAGCATAGTCAAGGCCGCCTTGTGCCGCAGGAAAATGTAATGAAAATACAAACACAGGCTGGTTTCTCAAAAGCAATGTGAACCTTAAATTAAATCTTCTATTCAATAAAGTATGAGTTTATTTATTTGTTTTATTATATGCTACACTTGAAAGGGCAGTAGAAGCTGGAAAATACTCTGCAGATCTAACGCTCAAAGCATATGTGAGATCAGAATTAGCAAGATTAAATGTTCTTGCTTGTAATAAAAGTCAAAATACATGAATAAAGAAATAAACAGTTTAGTGTATCTATAATTTGTTTCATTTATATATTTCTTAAAATTAAATTCATTCATTCATATATGAGTTATATTTACTAAACTATTCAATTGTATTTATCAAAAGAAAATGTCTTATTATATTAAATCATAAATGTATTATTCACCCCACTCAAATAAATAAACCCTATTACAACATGTCTCTTTAATGCACTTTAATAATCAGTTGTAATCAAGTAGGAATTTCTCAAAAAACAAAACACATGCAATATTTCAATAAGTAAATAAATAGTAATAATTTATTAGGTATAACAGTCCAACTGCTCGTTAACGCAAATTTCTATTCAGCCAGTCACATGGCAGCAACTCAATGCATTTAGGCATAGACATAGTCAAGATGATAAACTGCAGATCTAACCGAGCATCAGAATGGGGAAGAAAGGTGATTTAAGTGACTTTGAACATGGGGTTGTTGGTGACAGATGGACAGTTCTGATCGTTTCAGAAACTGCTGATCTACTGGGATTTTCACGCACAACCATCTCTAGGGTTTACAGAGAATGGTTAGAAAATAAGAAAATATCCAGTGAGTGGCAGTTCTGTGGGCGCAAATGCCTTGTTGATGTCAGAGGTCAGAGGAGAATGGCCAGACTAGTTCAGCTGATAGAAAAGCAAAAGTAACTGATATAATCACTCGTTACAATGGAGGTATGCAGAAGAGCATTAATGAATGCACAACTTGTCAAACCTTGAGGCTGATGGGCTACAGCAGCAGAAAACCACACCAGGTGCCACTCCTGTCAGTTAAGAACAGGAAACTGAGGCTACAATTCACACAGGCTCACCAAAATTGGACAATAGAAAATTAGAAAAACGTTGCCTGGTCTGATGAGTCTCGATTTCTGCTGCCAGATTCGGATGGTAGGGTCAGAATTTGGCATCAACAACATAAATACATGGATCCATCCTGCCTTGTATCAGCGGTTCAGGCTGCTTGTGGTGGTGTAATGGTGTGGGGAATATTTTCTTGGCACACTTTGGGTCAATTTATACCAACTAAGCATTGTGTCAACGCCACAGCCTACCTAAGTATTGTTGCTGACCATGTGCATCCCTTTATGACCACAGTGTACCCATTTTCTGATGGCTATTTCCAGCAGGATAATGCGTCATGTAATAAAGCTCAAATTATCTCAGACTGGTTTCTTGAACGTAACAATGAGTTCACTGTACTGAGATGGCCTCCACAGTCACCAGATCTCAATCTAATAGTGCACCTTTGGGATGTGGGGGGACGGGAGATTCGCATCATGGATGTACAACCAACAAATCTGCAGCAACTGCGTGATGATATCATGTCAACATGGACTAAAATCTCTGAGGAATATTTCCAGTACCTTATTGAATCTATGCCACCAGCGATTAAGGCAGTTCTAAAGGCAAAGGGGGGTCCAACTCGGTACAGGTAAGGGTTACATAATGAAGTGGCCTGTGAGTGTACATTTCATAATTTTATAATAATAATTTGTTTAAATTACATTCAGTTGTATAGCAATACATATATTTTATAAATATAATTCACGTACATATTCAAAATAAGTATGAAAATAAACTGTTCCAAGCACATAGTAGTCTAATCTTCAACCGCATACTAACATAAACTATATACTTGCTTTTTTTCAGACCTCAGAGGTAGAATTTCAGGGAATTTAGGTGTAATTTAATCATCATCTATTGCATCATGGGTTCAGCTTTCCAAACCACACTGAAAAAAAAGAAAAAATCTGGAATGAGACCAGCAGAGAAAGTATCGAACCATTGAATTTCTCCATCTCTTATTACACGCTTCAGAGCGGCAGCACAAACCCACCAAGCTCCTTTGATATAAAGCCCAGGAAGAAGGATGGTCAATCAAGTGTGTGTCCGAGGAAAGACAAGGTGCCTAATACTGAGATGGGAACGAAGTCCTTTTGTGGAAGACGATACTTATCTCTGCTGCCGAGGGCTGAGATTGGCACTGCTATTGTCACTGGGGATTTAACTCAACTGGCTAAAACTGCTTTTATCCCAGCCCACTAAATTCTTCTTTAGGGTTAAGAACACGACGGCTGAGAAGGTCTCAAACGCGAGTCTTATGTAAGATGAAAGTTCAAAACTCACAGAGGGATCGTGATCACTCAGCTACTATTACACGGCTCGCTGCTTTCGCTTCCCAGAGACAGATTTAACGCACAACAAGTGTTTACAGCACACACAAAAGATAGAAATGCCTAAAGAACAAAGAGGATGTGATATTTTCACAGGCAGTAGCTGGAATTCCATCATCCTGTGTTAATGCACATTTTGAAGTATAGCATCAGAAACGAGTGATGGGAACGGTAAATTTCGAATAAAAATCTCATAATTTGTTTTTCTGCTCACTCGAGGTTTTTTTTGTTTACTTTTGACGTTAATGCAAAGAAAGAAGATGGAAAGGCATTTGCTGAATAATCCTTGAACTAGCAAACTCTTGACCAATCAGCTGCTCCATTTTGACTGTCTTGTTCAGACAAGGCAAGTTCATTTAAATATCACATTTCATACACAATGGTAAAGTTTGAATGTAATTTTAAAACCTGGAACCTGGAAATTTACTCTTCAAAAATACCAAAAAATGATGCATATCTTCTTAATATACTACTAACAACTAGCAAAATAACAAAGAAATGGCTCAAGGATGGCCTGGTGAATCTGTAGGTGAATGGCATGGTGTTGTAAAAGAGGTGAATGATTGAGGTGAAGTATTGACACTTTCCTTGAAACAAACAAGCCTGTCAAATTTCTGCACAGTGGGATAAATGACTGAGAAGAAATGTAATTTTTTTTATGTATATGTAACTTTATTGTGGTGCTATATATATATATATATACATATATATATAGAGAGAGAGAGAGAGAGAGAGAGAGAGTATGTGTATGTGTATGTAAGGGATAAACAACGGCTTGCCTGCGTTAAAGGATTTTAATGCACGATGTGGAGGCAAAGGACCACACGACATGCAGCGGAGTGTGGTCGCCTCCGCGAAGTGCATTAAAATCCTTTAACGCACGGCAAGCCATTGATTATCCTGCTTATTCCATGGTCATTTGCCAAGGTAGGCCTAAGTTTAAAATAGTTTTGCTCTTTCCAACACAATATTTGTCAGAGTTTTTGTCCGTTTTTACATATTAGATTTTCTAGTCGCTCCACTGAATCAGCTGTGACAGGCAGACAGAGAGATAGAGAGAGCATGTGCCTGCTGTTTATACCTGCTAATATTATCAAGATGCGATTTCATCAGTCCGATCACAGGTGAACAAATAAGACATTCCCAGTCACACCTGCAGTGTGTTTCCAGTCACATTTTCAGTCACATGTTTCTTTTGTTTACTTCCTACCACTTCTATGATGAGGGAAGATCTGTATATTGGCTTTGTCTTAACATTACCTTTAATACTGCAAAAGCTGGGCTACCTACAGTATAGCAGAGTTTCCACGATTTCCATTTCCTAATAAACTTACAAATCTTATAAAAGGTACCATATCAATTAAATACGGATTTCAAGTGTATTCTAGAGTCTTTGAATTTCAGAAATCTCTGCTGTTAAATATAGGTACATTTTACACAATGGAAAAAAAACATATTAGGACAGGTAGGAGAACATTCTGCTTTATTTATCTTCTTTTAAACAATAGCAATTAGCCAAACAGGCAGGATCAGTGTAATATTACCTTCTTTATGGTAATAAATTAATTATAAAACTTACTTTGCGATCTGCCAAAAAATACACCCGAGAACAAGTAATAGGTTCAAATGTCCATAGACTGACCGTAAGATGCACCAAAGATTAATTATATATCACATTTAAACAACAAAAATGCAAGAGATTAGATCCAGTGATGGTCTGGCCGACATAAAGCTTCGCGATCGGGGGAAGCTGTTTACGGAGCTGCCGCTGACCGCCTGGAGCTTCCAACATTTTTAAAGACGCGTTTTCCTTACACATAAACTGCCTATTTGACTTTAAAATAACTACATTCTTGCTTGAAAAACTCAATAAACTTGATTTTGTGGCAAAATTGATGAGTATTTTACTAATTTTAAGGATTTCCTGTCCACCATTAACAGCCCTCATTGGTTTCATGTGCAGCGTATACGAGTTGCTATGGTAACTGTAAACAAGAAGCGCATTTATTTAAAACTGTGATCAAAACTGACTGGAACTACCTGTGCGCTTCAACAAAAATAAAGCACACCTATGAAACTGTTCATGATAACAGTATGCTATTTGCTGTTAGAAACATGTAAAGAACATGCTAAAACAGGCTAGCAAAATGCTTCATCTTGATAGTGTGGCATGGCAAAAGATTGGAGGATTTCAGATAAAAGAAAACTTATCTACACTAAAAATATTACCTGACTACCAACAAGGAAAAAACAGAAAGTGTTAGGTATATTAGGCATAGTTTTTTTGTTAGTGGTAGCATGGTTGGTCATCAAAATCCAGATGTCTTCCAACCAACCTACATACTTATTGTACATATAATGTAAACAGACATTCAAGTTTACAAGAAGGGGGCTTGAACACACACACATGGGCTCTCAAGCAAGATTGAAACAATTTGCAGCAAAAACAAGCTAACTGATGCTGAGTTCAGACTGCATGATTTTCAAAGTAGTCGTGTCACAGATGTTTTCACACTGAATGACTATCTGGGCTAGCGTTCCGTCGGTGCTGTGTTTACACTGCAAGATGGATCGGCAACAGGGGATTTCACACTGCATGACTTTACAAAAGGAGCATTGCCGACAACTTTGTCTGTCTGCAAATACAACTCAGTTGCCCGCTCACAAGATCTGCACTGTCTCCCAATCAAACCCAGAGTCGAATATAAAATCCTCCTCCATACATTCAAGGCCATCCATAATCTTGCACCTCCTCACTTGTCTGATATTCTCCATATCACCACTCACCCCCGCTCTCTTAGATCCTCCTCCTCCATTCACCTCTCTGTTCCCTCTGCCCATCTGGGACAATGGGGAGCAGAGCTTTCAGTTGCTCTGCTCCCAAACTCTGGAATTCTCTTCCTCCTGACATCCGCAACATTGACTCTCTCCCTCTGTTTAAATCCAGACTCAAAACTCATCTCTTCGAAAAACTTACTCTTTATAACTGCTTACGACACTCTGTTTCATGTCTTTGTGTTTTATCATCTTCTCTAGTATATATATATATATATATATATATATATATTTTTTTTTTTTTAATAGTTTATATGATGTTGTACAGTGATCTTGGGTTTCTTGAAAGACGCTTTAAATAAAGTGTAATATTATTATTAACCAAACACATGCGAGAAGGGACATGAACACAATGCGAGGTCACGCGTGCAACACTGGAGTTGTCATGTGAGAGTAGAATGATTATAAAAAAATGGTAGCCCGTAAGAAACTTGCCATGCAAATGGCATTTGCGCTGATTTGCAGCAAATAGAAGGCCTTATCTCAAACGAAGCATGCTTGTTGATATTGTGGTAACTTCTACTCCCGCAACTTCCCACTATCCTGGATGCTGCTCTCTGATTGGCTGTAGGTGATTGCTGATGTTATTTTCTGTCAAATGGGATGATGTATCCCAGACAGCCACTCATTTCCCCTTTTATTGTCCAGAATGGGTACTGACTGGCTCATGAACTTAACCATCTAACCAGTTATTATCCAATAGCAAAATAGGTCCTAATGGGATGGACATTGTGGCATTTAATTAACGCTTGCTTGGAACTAATGGGCACAAAGTGTGCCAAGAAAATATTCACCACACCCTCGCATCCACAATAGTGTGAAGTATAGATACTAGACCCACAGGGCCTGAGTCAGTAAGTCAAGTGTGTATTGGATCCAATGATGATATTCTTGCCAAAAGGGGTTCATTTAGTCTATAGTGCTTGTCACAAGGTCAATTTATTTCACGAAAACTATCTGATCTCTCTATGTCTACTTTAAAGAATGTTTTATGATAACAGCACAGACTCAAGACATTACAAGGTATAGCGTCTGGACTACAGCATGTAAAAATGCATTTGGTTTTCAGAACTCACAACTGAAAATAACAGCTTCTGATTAGAAAGACAGTATCTACAAAAAAAAAGCTTTACGGCACATGCAGGAATTCCTAATACCCAGCAGGCAACTGGCCAACTGAGGGCAAACCTAGTGTTATCTAAGCAAGTCAACCTTTTCCTATAAGATTTCTTATCTTGGAGATAAAGTGGAGATATTTTCATTCTCGAAGCTAATTTTTAGTGAAGAGAAAATCTTTAAACTGGAATATGTGTTTTTTTTTTTTTGGCTTTGCAGTGTGGGGTAGTTAAAAAAAATTCCCATTTACATATGCTGGCCTCTATAATTTATAGAACTTGCTAGTATTAGGCCATGTCAACACATAAATGTGTATTTTTATAAACACAGTTCCCCCCTTTCATTTTTATAAAAGCTCTTTCCACATGAAGACCACACCGAACCAACAGGGGGCGATAATGACCCTTTTATGCTGGATTCAGTCCAAATGGGCAATTAAGTGTTGTCGTGACTAAATTGCATACAAGTCAATGCAAACATGAGAGCAGAGGCAGAATACCACCTAGCGGTTGAACAATGTGCAATATGCAATGTTTGCTGTTAACGTGCAAACATTTGCATCTTTTACTTTTGACGTGAAACCAGCCGTGTTGGCCAATCAGAATGGAGAAAACAGCACGCATGCTGACATCATGAGTCAAAAACTCATGTGTTCACACGACCACACTGTACCCGGAGTTTCGGAAAACCTTCACACTCGTTGGAGTTTTGAAAAAAGTTTTCAGGCACTCGATGCTTTGTTTTCATGTGGACAAGTGAAACAGTGTAGATACAAAGTGTGTGTTTGAAAATACATGTGTTCGTGTGGACAGGGCCTGAGTGCTTGCACCATTTTGCTTTCAGAACTTTCTTGAAGGGATGGTACATGCCAAAAATTTAAATTCTGTACCATTTTGTACCAGTCTGCAGAGTCGTTCAGTCATGGTGTTGTCCAGGTTTAGTGAGACTGTGAATTGTAGCCTTGGTTTTCTGTTTTGATTTAGCAGTTGTGTCTCTGGTGTCTCCTCTTCTTATTCATTATCATCATCATCATCATCATTTTCTCATACACCACCTCATCATCCTCATCCTCCTTCTCATTATTCTCCTCCTTATCTTCCTCCCCCTTCTTGCTTCTTCTCCTCATCATCATTCTTCTTTTCCTTCACCTCCTCATCATTCTTTTCCTCATCCCCCTTTTTTCTTCTTCTTCTCCTCATTCTCCTCCCTGTTCTTTTTCCTCTCATCTTCTCCCCTTCTTTTTCTCCTCATCCTCCTTATCTTCCTCACCCTTCTTTTTTCTTCTCCTCATCCTTCTTCTCCTCCTCCCTTATTCTTCTCCTTATCCTCCTTATCCCCCCCCTTTTCTTCTCAGTCTCCTTTTCCTCCCCTTCTTTTTTCTCCTTCATCCTCCTGTTCATCCTCCTTATCTTTATCTACCTTATTTTTTCTTCATCTTCTGCTCCTCATCATCCTCCTTCTTCTCATCATCCTGCTCCTTTCTTCATCCTCCTCCTCCTCCTTCTTCTGTCTTTGGTGGGTATTGAACCTGGGTCTCTGGTGTGGAGACTAATGAGTGAACCACTAAGCTACATAGGCATATTATTATTATTATTATGAAGTAGGATATTGTTTATTTATTTTTTATTTAGCATTTTTTAAAAGTCTACTTTTACAATTTGTCTCATTAAAACCGCTGCAGAAATCTTCTAACCAACAGGCCCATATCATATACAGATATATTTCTTAATAAATAACCTAAATAAAAGCATTCATGTATTCTATATATATTTGTTTTCACAAGCTTTGGAGACGTAGCGTAAATTCCGCTTTTAAATAGTAGTCACCTATAGCTTTCGTCATGAGCCACGACTGTGCTCAAAAATGGCATAAACATTTTCAAAGTGCACTATGAAGGGAACACAATTGTCAATATGAAGATCGCTAAAACTGAACTGTAAATACTCTTTGAAAGCAAATTTCTTTAATTTTAAACTTTGCATAATTGCATAATTTTTTTAATTTATTTTTTTATTTTTTTAATCATTCCAAGTTTAAAAGATAGAATGTTCTAAATGAATAGAGCTTAGGGGGGGATAACTGGGAATAAAACACAACCAGGAACTACGCTTCTAACTACAGCTCTACAGGTGTAGTTGCAAGCGTACAAGCTTGCGATGCATGTTTGCGAATGTCAACAAACTATGTTTGTAACGACCTTTAGTTGACATTAGTAACGACATTAGTTGGTTAATGATGGTTTTTCGGAAACGCACCCCAGCAGAGTTTTCGAAACGTTTTCACAAAAAAGGACATTTAAAATCCTATAAACACTTCCACAGGCTTTTAATATTGACAAAACTGTGAAAATCTACCACAGTCATTGACTAAAACCAAACCTGGAGCCAATCCAATATTGTTTTTCAACTTCAGCCATTGTAATGCAGAATGAATAAATGGTAGAGTATGTGATTCGTGCCTCAGCCATAAAAAAAAAGGATTTCATGTGAAACTGCTGTCCAAAAATAGGCTCCATTCTGAGTGTATTTGGGCTGATTATAAAAGCATTAATCTATATTGAATATAATAGCATTACTTAAACATCAAAGTGCTGCTGATCGTCATGGCAACGGAATGGACCGGGGAGACGGTTGATTGTGAAAGTCACCCGCGGTGAACATCACACTGAAGAAGCACAGGCTGAAATATGAATGAAGATATGAACATGAGAGATTACCGCACACGGCTACACTGCAGCACTGAAATATCTGTTAACCAGACTCCATACTGTGCCTGGGGTCGTCATAGGTGAGGGATTTAGCGCTTTATAGTATGTCATTGTAAATGTTGTCTTAATTTTTTAATATAAATAATTGCATTAATGTGTTAATTTCTATTAAATTAATTGAATCAGTTTAATATTAAAATTGCTCTGCAAAGCCCCTTTGTTTCATTATGTATAAAATTGTATTCATTTTCATTAATAAATTTTCTAAATAATTAATTATTAAGTAATAAAGTAAAATAAATTAAGCTTAATTAAAATAAAATGTTTTATTCTAAATAAATACTATGAATAACTCCAAATAATTTAACAAAAAATATATATATATATATATATATATATATATATATATATTAATAAAATAATAATAATAATAATAATAATAATAATAATAATAAAGCTCTTTAAATCTTAAATTCCACATTAAAAATAAATGAACAAATGAATGAATAAAAATAAATTACATTTAAATTACTTGAAAGTGAACTAATTGTCATAATATTATTATTATTATTAGTAGTAGTAGTAGTAGTAGTAGTAGTATTAGCAAATACATGCAGTTTGATCTAATTAATGTTCAAATATATAAGATAAAACAATATATATTTTAATATATATTAAAATATGAATAACTCATTATATTTATTAGTCTTTACAATTAAGTGATTAATAAAGGTATTATTATCATCATCATTATTATTATTATTATTATTATTATTATTATTATTATTATTATGTGAGAAAAGGGGGAAAAACTAGCATAAAATTACATTATTGTAGTAACTAGGGCTATTAATATTAAATTACAAATGTGTTAATATAAGTCAAAAATAATTAATAGTTAAGTATTAAATAATGCGCAATTCTTCCATAATTTTTATAGTAATTAAGCAATTAAATGTAGTATTAATTTAAACTCAATTTACAATTAAAAGGATGCCTACAGGAGTGGGGACAGGATCTTGTACAATCAGGCCAGAAACACACTGACGAAGGAGATTGTTGTGGCTAAGAAGAGCTATGCCAAAAAGCTGGAAAACCGATTTTCTGCTAACGACCGTGCATCAGTGTGGAAAGGCCTGAAAGACATTATAACTACAAGACACCATCCCCTAGTATCAATTGCAATAAACATCTTGCAAATGAGCTGAATATATTCTACTGTAGATTTGACACCTCTGACCAGACACCCCACACCCGCCCTGACCATCTCTCTACACAGCCATCAATGGCTCCCATTTTCTCACAGATCGTCAACAGATCACTGGAAAAGTGCATAGTTCTATCCTGCTTTAAACACTCCACCATCATCCCAATCCAGAAGAAGCAAAAGATCACCGGACTCAACGACTACAGACCTGTTGCCTTAACATCTGTGGCCATGAAGTAATTTGAAAGGCTGGTGCAAGCATATCTGAATGACATCACTGGACCTTTGCTGGACCCCCTGCAGTTTGCCTATTAAGCAAACCGGTCTGTGGGTGGTGCAGTCAACTCTACAACATCTGAACAAACCAGGGAACTACGCAAGGATTCAGTTCCGCCTTCAATACCATCGTCCCATCACTGCTGGAGTACAAACTGACCCAGCCCTCTGCTCCTAGCTCTGTCTGTCAGTGGATCACCAGCTTTCTGACAGATAGACAACAGCTAGTCAGAATGGGCAAAATCATGTCCAACAGCCGCACCTTCAGTACTGGTGCCCCCCAGGGATGTGATCTCTCCCCACTGCTCTTCTCCCTGTACACCAACGACTGCACCGCAAAAGACCCCTCCATCAAGCTCCTGAAGTTTGCGGATGACACTACTGTTATCGGCCTCATCTGGAACGGTGACGAGTCTGCATACAGACAGGAGGTGGAGCGGCTGGCTTTATGGTGCAGATACAACAACCTAGAGCTGAACACGCTCAAAATGGAGGAGATGATAGTGGACTTTAGGAAAAATCCTCCTGCATTCCCCCCACTCATCATCATGAACAGCACTGTGGCTGCAGTTAAGTCATTCAGGTTCCTGGGCACCACCATCTCTCAGGATCTAAAATGGGACACTCACATAGACTGTAGAGTAAAGAGACTGTACTTCCTTCGTCAGCTGAGGAAGTTCAACCTGCCACAGAAGCTGCTCGTACAGTTCTACTCAGCTGTCATCCAATCCATCCTCTGCACTTCAATCACCGTCTGGTTCGGCTCAGCTGCCAAAACCAACCTCCGTAGACTACAGCGAATAGTTTGGTCTGCTGAACGAATCACTGGCACTACCCTTCCTACACTTCAAGAACTGTACTCTTCCAGAGCAAGTAAAAGGGCTCGCAAAATCACCCTGGATGCCTCGCGCGCAGCACACTTCCTGTTTGAATTGTTACCGTCTGGTTGGCGCTACAGAGCACCGAGCACAAAAACAGCCAGACACAGGAAAAGTTTCTTTCCTCAGGCCATCTACCTCATGAACAGTTAAATATTTTCCTTTTGTGCAATAAACGTGCAATACTTTCTTAAACGCACTTGTACACAGCACCTTATAACAACATACAATGCAATACTTCTTACGCATTTGTACACAGCGCCTTATCAGAATCAGAATCAGAATCAGTTTTATTGCCAAGTGTGCTTCACACACACAAGGAATTTGCTTTGGCTACAGAAGCTTCCAGAGTACATAAAGTGACAAGTGACAACACAGAATAAATATTATAAAAGAAGACAATAGACATTAAACAGAGGTGCAGTCCAACGATCTGAATGTTGAAATGTATGTACAGATTTGTTATAAATATACAGGTTATAAGGTGCTGTGTGCAAAAGAGTAAGTATTGCATTATATATTGTTATAAGGTGCTGTGTACAAATGCGTAAGGAAAAGTATTGCATTGTATATTATTATAAGGTGCTGTGTACAAGTGCGTGTGAGAAAGTATTGCACATTTATTGCACAATAGGAGAAATATTAACTGTTCATGAGGTAGATGGCCTGAGGAAAGAAACTTTTCCTGTGTCTGGCAGTTTTTGTGCTTGGTGCTCTGTAGCGCCGGCCAGACGGTAACAGTTCAAACAGGAAGTGTGCTGGGTGCGAGGCGTCCAGGGTGATTTTGCGAGCCCTTTTACTCACTGTGGAAGAGTACAGTTCTTGAAGTGTAGGAAGGGTAGTGCCAGTTATTCGTTCAGCAGTACGGACTATTCGCTGTAGTCTACGGAGGTCAGATTTGGCTGCTGAGGCAAACCAGACGGTGATTGAAGTGCAGAGGATGGATTGGATGACAGCTGAGTAGAACTGCACGAGCAGCTCCTGTGGCAGTTTGAACTTCCTCAGCTGACGGAGGAAGCACAGACTCTGCTGGGCTTTCTTTACAATAGAGTCTATGTGAGTGTCCCACTTCAGATCCTGAGAGATGGTGGTGCCCAGGAACCTGAATGACTCCACTGCAGCCACAGTGCTGTCCATGATGGTGAGCGGGGGAAGTGCAGGGGAGATTTCTCCTGAAGTCCACTATCATCTCCACCGTTTTGAGCGTGTTCAGCTCCAGATTGTTGTAACTGCACCATAAAGCTAGCCGCTCCACCTCCTGTCTGTATGCAGACTCGTCACCGTTCCGGATGAGGCCGATAACAGTAGTGTCGTCCGCAAACTTCAGGAGCTTGACGGAGGGATCTTTTGCGGTGCAGTCGTTGGTGTACAGGGAGAAGAGCAGTGGGGAGAGAACACATCCTTGGGGGGCACCAGTACTGATGGTGCGGCTGTCAGACATGATTTTGCCCATTCTGACTAGCTGTTGTCTATCTGTCAGAAAGCTGGTGATCCACTGACAGACAGAGCTAGGAACAGAGAGCTGGGTCAGTTTGTGCTCGAGCAGTGATGGGACGATGGTGTTGAAGGCAGAGCTGAAGTCCACAAACAGAATCCTTGCATAGTTCCCTGGTTTGTCCAGATGTTGTAGGGTATAATGCAGTCCCATGTTGACTGCATCATCCACAGACCGGTTTGCTCTGTAGGCAAACTGCAGGGGGTCCAGCAAAGGTCCAGTGATGTCTTTCAGATATGCTAGAACCAGTCTTTCAAATGACTTCATGACCACAGATGTTAAGGCGACAGGTCTGTAGTCGTTGAGCCCAGTGATCTTTTGTTTCTTCTGGATTGGGATGATGGTGGAGCGTTTGAAGCAGGCTGGAACTATGCGCTCTTCCAATGATCTGTTGAAGATCTGCGAGAAAATGGGGGCCAGCTGGTCAGCACAGGTTCTCAGACAGGCTGGTGAGACACCGTCTGGGCCTGGCGCTTTCCTTCTCTTCTGTTTACTGAAGACCTGACGCACATTATCCTCACTGATCTAAAGATCAGGGGGGGAGAGGGAGATGTCTGTAGGTGTTGATGGCTGTGTAGAAAGATGGTCAGGGCGGTTGTGGCTGGAGGTGGGTAGAGGTGTTAATTGCTGTGTAGAGGGTGTCTGGTCGAAGGTGTCGAATCTGCAGTAGAATGTGTTCAGGTCATTAGCGAGAAGTTTACTGCCATTGATACTGGGGGGGGAATGATTTGTAATTCGTGATGGTTCGCAGACCAGTCCACACTGATGCAGGGTCGTTAGCAGAAAACTGGTTTTCCAGCTTTTTTGCATAGTTATTTTTAGCTAGACCAATCTCCTTTGTTAAAATGTTTCTGGTCTTGTTGTAGAGAATCCTGTCCCCACTCCTGTAGGCATCCTCTTTGACCTGACGAAGCTGTCTAAGTTTTGGTGTGAACCATGGTTTATCATTGTTAAATGATAAGTAGGTCCTGGTAGGGATGCATAACTCCTCACAGAAACTAATGTATGACGTTACAGTCTCTGTGAGCTCATCCAGGTCAGTGGTTGCAGCTTCGAAAACACTCCAGTCAGTGCATTCAAAACAAGCTTGTAAGACCTGCTCTGTGTCGTTGGTCCATCTCTTAACAGTCCTTAATACTGGCTTAGTAGTTTTAAGTTTTTGCCTGTAAGTTGGTATAAGATGAACCAGGCAGTGATCGGAGAGTTCTAGAGCTGCTCTGGCCACGGAGCGATATGCATCTTTTATTGTTGTGTAGCAATGGTCCAGAATGTTATTGTCTCTGGTAGGGAATGTAATGTGCTGTCTGAATTTGGGCAGCTCATGTGTGAGTTTTGCCTGGTTAAAGTCCCCAAGAATGATAAAAACAGAGTCTGGGTGTTTTTGTTCTGTCTCTGTGATTAGATCAGCCAGCAGTGAAAGAGCAGTACTCACGGTCGCGTGCGGTGGGATGTAAACACTGGTCAGGATGAACGAGGAAAACTCCCGCGGCGAGTAGAACGGTTTGCAGTTAATGAGAAGCACTTCCACGTCAGGACAGGACATCTTATTTAACACAGTTACATCCGTACACCACCTCCTGTTAATGTAAAAGCATGTCCCTCCACCGCGCGTTTTCCCCGTTGCCTCCGTGTCGCGATCTGCTCTGTACAGCTGGAAGTCCGGTAGTTGTAATGCGCTGTCCGGGATGGCTTCGTTTAGCCACGTTTCTGTGAAGCACAGCGCAGCAGAGCTGTTAAAGTCCTTATTTATGCGTGTGAGCAGAAGTAATTCCTCCATTTTGTTAGGAAGAGAGCGGAGATTCGCGAGATGAATGCTAGGAAGCGGCATTCTGAAACCGCGCAGTCTGTTTTTGATGAGCGCGCCTGCTCGCTTTCCCCGCCTGTGCGTCTTGTAGCGTCTCCATAGACACGCCGCCCCGCCGAGGACAACACTCTGCAAAACGCCGGAGAAGTCAAGAACCGGCTGGTGATCAATTGGTGTGCACTGCAGAATGTTCAGCAGCTCATCCCTGGTATAACTGATCAAGTTGGATGAACACAAAACAGGAAAAACAAACAAAAACATTGCAACAGCTGGGGAGCTTCGCACCGAGGCTGCCATTCTCGGCGCCTTCCGATGACGTCAACTTATAACCTGTATATTTCTAACAAATCAATACATTTCAACATCCAGATCTTTTTGGACTGACTGCATCTCTGTTTAATGTCTATCGTCTTTTTTTCATATTTATTTTGTGTTGTTACTTGTCATTATGTACACTGGAAGCTTCTGTGGCCAAAGCAAATTCCTCGTGTGCAAAGCACACTTAGCAATAAAACTGATTCTGATTCAAATGCAGTAAACAAAGGATTTATTATATCAAAACAGAAACTAAAACAACCCTGTGGGGTAAAAATACAGAAACATGACTAAACTAGACTTATTTTTGCTAAACAGACTGGAACACAACGTCTGTGATAAAACGTCATCAAATTATGAAGAATGACAGCATATGATGCAATTAAAAGACACTTGTATGAAGACAACAGACCAGCACAGGACAGAGCACACTAGGAGAATAAATAGGGAAGGCAAACCAATGAACAGACAAGTGGACAGGTGAACATAATAATAACAAACAGGATAACAAGGTGGGTGGGACAAGACGCTAGACAAAAGAGCACATGGTAAAAAAACACAACACAAGCCACGTGCTCACATACAAACAGGACTAGAACATGGAGCCAATGACAAAACTCATTGATTGTGTGCTCACATGAAACAAGACACTAAAGCATGTGGCAACAATGTAAGCATGAAACCACATGCTACACAACACCAACACAACAGAACGCAAGACACAGGTGCACGAAAGTAAGTAGTAGTAAGTAATGAGTATTTTCACTCCATGATCATCTGCTATTTCACTTATTGTTTAACCACTTGGTCCAAAGCTAGCATTACTACTTTTAAGCCACTTGAATCTTTGTATAAACAAGCCTTAAAAACCCTTGATAAGAAATCAGTTCAATTTCACCATTGTTCAATATTTAAAAAATACAATCTGCTTAGTTGGGAAAATTTTATTAAATACAAACATATTTGTTTAATGGTTAAGACTTTACATAACCTAACTTCACCACTAAATCAGTCAGTGAAAGTTAGAACGACTGCTCACCAAACTACTAGAGGTGGTGAAAGTGGGGATTGTATTATTTCACTCAAAAAAAGTTAATTCAGTCAGTCGGTATTTTCAGTGAAAGCTGCTAGGGAATGGAAATTCATCCCACCAACAATTAGAATATCACTTACTTTTCGTTCTTTTCAGTTTCATGTAAAAAATTGGTTATTGACAAAACAATAAGTATTTCTTGACACTTATTTGTACCGTTTGTTTGTGGCTTTTGTCTACTTCTGCTGCCATCAATCTGTTTCTTTTTTTTACTTATTTTACTTTATTTTATATATGATAATGTATTCTATGGTATTATGCTGTGTATGCTTCTATTTTAGGTGTGACTTTTTTAACATTCTGTTAAAAAAGGGTCTGGGTCTACAGATGAAAAATAGCAATTCTTGGCTAATTCTGGCACATTTTACAGTAAAGTTTATTAATGTGCATTGACCCTGTAAACAAATAAATTAAACTAAACTAAACTAAACTAGGCATTTCTGTGTGGAGTTTGCATGTTCTCCCCGTGGTTGTGTGGGTTTCCTCCGGGTGCTCCGGTTTCCCCCACAGTCCAAAGACATGTGGTACAGGTGAATTGGATAGGCTAAATTGTCCGTAGTGTATGAGTGTGAATGTGTGTGTATGAATGTTTCCTAGAGATGGGTTGCAGCTGGAAGGGCATCCGCTGCGTAAAAAATATGCTGGATAAGTTGGCAGATCATTCCGCTGTGGCAACCCCGGATTAATAAAGGGACTAAGCCAACAAGAAAATGAATGAATGAATGAATGAATAAACTAAACTAAACATACCCAGACCTCGCACACCTGCCTGCACCAAGATGGAGTGTGCATGGCCAAAAGGCAGCCGAGGCGGTGCTCATACAAAGACAAGGACAGACATGATTAGAGTACTCGACCTGAGAAACTCGAGCCGAGCACTACATACTAGACAAGACCGGGCCAGTGTCAGCGCTCCACCACTAAACAAGAATTGACAAGACCGAAGTGGCAGATATACAAAGAACTGAGCATTCAAAATCGATTTCCTGGGAAGATCAAAAACATCATCACCATGTCACTTATTTCTC
This sequence comes from Danio albolineatus, assembly GCA_903798035.1. NCBI lineage: Eukaryota > Metazoa > Chordata > Actinopteri > Cypriniformes > Danionidae > Danio > Danio albolineatus. The sequence goes on along the minus strand of CAIGQQ010004613.1, from coordinate 924,044 downwards.
CATGAAATCAACGATTTCAAGTAACCGAAAAACACTTTAGAACCTCCCCTATATTTAACATGCCAAAGATAAGCCAAGATACCAACATTTATGAACACAAACCGTTAGAATTTCTCCCAAGCAATCGAAGCACACGTTTATTTTACAGACAACAATCATCTCATTTGAGAGAATATTCCTCGATGATCTTCCAGAGGAACGAAAAAACAACATCTGAGCAAAACTACAGCAAACTCCTCCATGATTCAGCCTTTGCTTGCTGCATTTTTCACTCCAAACAGCCGAGCTTTCATTGCTCAGGCCTGGGGATGAGATTCAGCCATGCGTCACAGATAAATAAGTGGTCTGAGAGAGAAATCCGCTCTAAGTGGATCTAATGAGGCGTGTGCTGAGAAATGCACTGACTCCACGACGCAGTGCAGGAAAAAAAAGACACCGTAACAAGCCTGCAAAGCCATGTTTTTCACCTTTGTTCTACAATAATGAAGTAGGCAATTATGAACAAACTCTGCAAGGCCATTAATTCAGTCAATCGCCTCAATAGGAGAGTATCATGTAAACTTGTTAGCACACAAAAGCATAAACGGTGAGTCCCAAATGACGCATCATCTTTCGAATAAGTTACTTGCTGTGTGAGAAATTATATATACTTTATATTTATATTATATATAACTTTATATTATATATATATATGTTATATATCAAATGTTTATTGTGATCTTATAACACACTATACTGCCATTTATAGTTTAACATTTTTAATGTGACCATTATTTTCAACGCATCACTTTAAAAGTTTCCATGATCATGTCTAAAGTTTATCACGCTTAATGATTTATGCAACCCAGGCTCATTCTAAAAACGTACCGCTACATATATTTCAGAAGAGCATCAAATACATCCCAGGGGGTATGTTTTATTGCAGTTTTTGTTTTCACAAATTTACCAGAGGCCGCTGTGTAGCTTTTTAAAATTTCAAATTTCTGTCACAAGTGTCATTCATGCCTGCTCTTCACTCGTAAATCCACCAGAGACCGCTGTTCACTGACTGACTGACCGAGTAACTGACCCACCTACTTCCATAAACCCAACTAATAGATTTTTTTAAAAGCATCGATTGACCCGCCTACCACCTTCCCTAAACCCAACCGAAGGTGTTTTTGATTTCAGATTTCACCACATTCTCACCCTAATGTTTACTTGTTCAAAATGTTTGGCTTCGCCAGACTCGAACCTGTCATTGCAGTCAACTCCGCTCCATGGCACAAGTCTATCATCATTTGCTGCAAGCCACTGGAAAAACTAAAGGGAAAGCCGTCCACACGGAGGTAAGCGGTCAGCTGGAAAGCATGAAAACAAATGGTGTTATACCGCCCCATAGCATTCGTTTTAAAGACGTAATGCAGCCATAAGTACCTCTGGCTACATAACTGCCGATCTCCAGAAATGTATATAGGGCTACGTTTCAATCCAAAAAAAATGAATTTACAAATCTTTCCTAACTTTGTACACTATGGGCTCAATTTTAACGATCTAGGTGCAAAGTCTAAAGCGCAGGGCGCAAAAACTTTAAGGGATTTGTTTCAAAACTATTTCTAAATTCAGTTCTAATTTCCAGCAGTGATACATTAATAATAAATGAACAATAATATCTAAGTGTGCTCAAAAACTTTTATCCAAGCACACATGCTCTGCCCCAAATGGTCCAAAACCTGACAGGTGGACAAATCTTAGCTTGTTTTTAATAAAACAAATATAAATATGCATGTAATAAATAATAAATTAAAAAAAAAATAATAATAATAATAATAAAAATAAATAAATAATAATATAACATTATACAAAAGCAAGTTGTCATGAATAAACTGAAAAATCCTCCAAAGATGAAGAAGGCATGGAGATTGTGTTTTTTATATTTATAGAAAACAATAATTGATTTTTTTTGCATTTGTAAAGATATTTGTGTATTGCTGTACATCCTGCATGTTTTAAGCAATGTGTAAGCGCTTAGGGCGCACAACTAACACGCTCTGCGCTGGACTTTAGACCTGCTTTCAGCTGGTCTATTGCACAGTCTATTTTAATTCCTCAAAATAGCAATGCGCCAACAATGCGCCTTAACACACCTCTATTCTAGACCTGAACACGTAAAAAATTAAGGTCGCACTGGTCTAAAAATAGCAATTTGTCAGGGCAAACACGTCTTCCGCTGGGTGTATAATAGGGCCCTTAATATTTTGGATATCCAGTTTCTCTGAGAAACACGTCACAACGCATTAATTAATACCTTATGAGTACATGGCCCAAAAATGAGAACGATTTGTTGGCTTAAAAGATGACATCACCAACCAAAAATGTCAATGTTTGCCAGCCAATGATATGCTTGTTAGCCCGCAGTACTGATTAGCCAGCTGATTAACCTTTGAATTACAATAACCCGTTGATGCATTCACCTATGCGTATAATATTTCTGCTCTATTCAACCTCAGAAAACCCTTCAACTGGTTCAATGGCTTCTTTCTACACATCTGAGTCATTCCACATATATTTTTTAAGCGGACATGTCAGCAGTTTTTTCATCTTAATATTCCAAAGGTATTGTGCGAGGCCACTGAAAACAGGCACAAATCGACTCTTACTTACAAATAATAAAGCATTTCTTCTGGAGTTCCTCAGAAGTGCCCAAAGGCAAACCTCATGGTGAGTAGCGCCAGAGTTTCTGTGCAAAGCTGGGGTTATTAAAGTAAATAACAAGCTATTTTTCACAATGCCAGGTCCAAAAGTTTTCAAAGGAGTAAACTGGAACTTTGGATGAAAGAGAGGCGTACTCTCTAACACAGTTAGTGAACATGACTAGGCTAATATAAAAGATGAAACTGAGGATTTTATCTTTAAACTGAAACCATTGACCATAAAAAAGACCGTAAGTGGCCTTATGTCAGCACAGAGTGATAACCGGGCCTCATTTTCTGCTGAGTGCCCACAGTGAGACCCGGTTCTTTCAAAGGTTTGGTTTTAAAGGGCATATGGAGGCCTGGACAATGCCGGACGGAGCCAGTGCTGACAGCTGGGGTCTCGGAGGCTTCACCACCTCTTGCAAGGTCAAGCGAGTCTGGCCAGCGATTGTGAGTGCCAGAGATAGAAACACACAGCCAACATTCTGCAGCCTGGCGGACTAAGAATGGTACATATCCAATTGTGATTTGGGTCAATGACATTTAGGGGTGTCAGTGATAAAGAACAACCAGTGACACTTTTCAATAAGGTTTTGTTAGTTAACATGAACTTATGGCCCCAACATATCCACCAAAGTTTTGTTTTGTAATACATTTTAAACCTGCTGTGTATTAAAGTTTAATGGTGCTTTCACATCCGGAGCTCTATTTTAATGATCTAAGAGAGCATGATACATGTGCACACTTAGGGCAGGTCCGAATCCATTATTTTAAGGACAGGAAAAACTGTTGTCACACCTGGCGCATGGTCCAAAAGGGTTGTCTTTATGGTATGAGATTCCTGGAGGACCACCAGCTCTGCTCATTTTCCATGTCTCCTTAACCAAACACACCTGATTCAGATAATCAGCTCATTAGCAGAGACTGAAAGACTTGAAATGGGTGTGAAAGACAAACGAGACATCTAAAACATGCAGTGTTGGTGCTCCTCCAGGAACATGGTTGAGAAACCGATTAGAGTCTCATCTCCCATTTCCTTGAAGATCTAGTTATGCCATTGACTTCAGACCAGCACACCCATTGGCTTACAAAGGGGGAAAAATTAATTGTGGTGCACAACATAAAAATGATACCTTAGCTGCGCTGAAATGACCAAAAAACATGCCTGGCACCATATTGAACCAAACATATGATAAGACCCAACTTGACTTGATTTTACTTTACTTTAGTTCCTTTAATCTACCCCAAGGACACAGAATTATAAACCGTTGCATTCTCAGATGTTTTGGTTCCTTTTCACGTCACATTGATTGCTTTGGTTCAAACCAGATACAAGCTACTCATTGATTAGATGTGTCTTTGAATAAATTCCTAAACTGCCTTTCGATCAGTCAGAATAAACTCCTGTAAACTAACATTATGTAGACCAAATTTATTGTATTGTATCTCTCAAATCAAATTAACAGTTTTAGGTTTGTCCTATATATATATATATATATACACACATTCGAGAAAGAACTGAAACCGTAATTAACATACCATTCAACATCTAGTAGCCCAGGGATCACATCAATCTTGGTCCTGGAGGTCTGGTGTCCCTGCAGGGTTTAGCTCAAACTTGCCTCAAAACACCTGCCTGGATGTACCTAGTGAGAGCTTGATTAGCTTGTTCAGGTCTGTTTGATTAGGGTTGGAGCTGAAATCTGCAGGACACCGGACCTCCAGGAACAAGTTTGGTGACCCCTGCAGTAGCCTAAAAAGTGATGGTTGAACTTTTAGAATTTGTGCTTATTGCTTTGTGTTTAATAGACCTATTTGTCGATATACTGTATATTTCCTTTTTATGTGCTTTCTTGTTTTCCCCTTATTCCTCTCATATGTTTGTTATATGGGATACCTAAAATTAATTCATGATTCCTTTATTGGGTCACACTTTATTTTGATGGTCCATTTGTTAAATTTAAGTTACGTTGCATCTACATGCCAACTAATACTTATTAGATCATAAGTAGACTGTTAGGTTGGGGTTAGGGTTGGGGTTAGGGTTAGTGTAAATTGACATATACTTGCAAAGTTTCTTATAGTCAGTTAAATGTCTGTTTAATGTCTGTATTATCAGATAATAAGCAGACAGTCTACTGATACTCAAATGGACCATCAAAAAAAGTGTTACCCTATATTGTTTAGAAATGAACTATAATTTGTAGACACCGCATTCGGTGTCATTTGTACTGTAAATCTTTTGTTGTTATTGCAATAAATAAATAGTTGATCAGGCCATGTGATCGGTGATCATGACTGCAGCAACTTTGAGCCCCGAAGTGGCCAGCATGATGGCTGTTTTCAACTCCGCCCCCACCTGCGCTCGGCTAATCTTGTTATTCACTGGCTGTAGCTGTCGCTCAAGTTGAATGCCTCATGTAACCTAACATCTATTAAATTTTAGATGACCTGATATGTATAAAAGGTCAGTTAAATGAATTAATACATTTGAAACATCTCAAAGACATATTTTAAACATCAATTTAACATCAAATAAGTATCTTCTAATAGGCTCTTTGCAAATGTGCTGACACTGTAATAAATATGTCTTTTAGGTTTAAAGACTAACATTAAATAGATGTTCATGTGATGCACGCATGCTATCAGGGAATGCCAATCGGAAACTAAACTTAGAAAGGAAACAGTACATGACAAGGAATTGATTACAGCAGAGCCAGAGTGAGTGAGGTCCAGGGTGAAGCCGGAGGGAAGAAGGAGGGGGTTGGAGGGTCAAGGCAGAGATGGAGACCTAGAAGTCAAAGGTGAAGCTAGAGTAATGTAGAGCCAGAAGCATTTGGGAGTGCGGTGGAGTCTGATGGCTGACAGGTCACAGTGAAGCCAATGTGTTAGAGTCCAAAATGGAGGTGAGGAAACAGAAGCACAGAGTGAACCTGGGGGATTTATACACAAGTGTGAAGCTGGAGACCAGTAGTCCAATGCCAATCCAAGCAACCACAGAGGGAGGGGTTGATAAGGTAAAAGTAAGCCAGCAGAGTAGAGGATAAGGTAGCTGAAAGAGACCTTACATAATGATTGAACAATCGTCAATGAAGAAGGCTTCATTGACGATTGGGCCAGGGCAGAACCAATGGCAAAAGAGGTCATTATAGGGTGGAGATTCTGGGGAGGAAATATTTTCCAAAATGGCCCTTTAAGTGCTGATATTACAACTACTTACTTGTAGTTAGCTGGTGGCAAAATAAACAGAAAACTGGAGTCGGCCAATACAAACCAGCACAGAATCAACTACATAAAATACTTTCTTGTTGTGTTTTTTGGGTGCCAGAATTGACAACGTAAAGATGCCATTTTGAAATAGCATTGCATACCAGATTCCAGACAACAACAACAAAAAGGCCAGCAGCTGTGGATGAACGCAATAAAGCAAGAAGACTGGACAGAAATGATAGTTTTGCATTTGCAGCACGTTTCATACCAGGTAAGGGTAAAAAAAGTATTGTGTCTTTTGTTATTATAGATTAAGTTTTGGTTATGTACCTATAGATTTCTCATCCATTACCCCTTAATCAGAAATTGATAAACAAATTCTCATGTGACAAACTTTACTGAGCAGTTAAAGCTATACTGTTTTTTAAGTTTTGTCTCTGTGGTCATCTCTCGAAAGTTTCTCGTCCTCACCAAGGTGTTTGCCCTGACTTTTTCATATTATAAGGCCTGCATCATAGATGGTTATTACAACAAAGGACTTTAAAAAAGGACAGCAAGTGAACTTGCATTTGTCTGATAATTTACACTATAAAATGTTTACACTTTTATCTCCCTCCCTAAATGTCCCGGGCCTGGTCCTCCTTTGTCTTTCACTGTCATCAAATCTTCTATTATCCGTCCAGAGGCCCATGCTCCCATGGCTATCAGCCCAACCCTCTCGCTACAGTCTACAAGCTGGTAAAGATCCTGCAGGGTCACAAGTCCAGAGAGAACAATGACCCTTGGCGATAATTGGGACCAATAAAACACTGGCAACACAGCAACAATCGCTCCAGGCCTGAGAGAAGACAAATGAGAAGTGGAAGGGTAACTGAGAGGATGGGAATTACACAAGTTATAAATCAGCGTAACAAACAAATAAGAAAATACTTTCAATCTCACCTCCATTTGCAATAAAATTGCTTTCAACAAATCAACCGATTCTAGTGGTGAAAAAAAAAATAGCTGTTACAAGATAATTCAACTCAAAATGAGAATCCTGCCATCACTAAGTCATCCTCGTTCAGGCCTGGGCAACTTCAGCCTTTGAAATCCAGTTTATTTCCTGTAACTCTATTCTAATTAAGGTCTTGTGAATTATAAGAAAGCTACTGATAGGTACGTTTGATCAGGGTTGGAGAACAGTGACTGCCAAAGTTGCCAAATGCTGCCATAAACGCAGCCTAAATAATCGTTAAAGACCTTTCCAGGATGTGAGAATTAAATAAAACTTTACACCGAAAAAAAATCCATAAAAGGGGTGGTTCACTACGAAATCATATTTTAAACTTAAGTTGATGTGCAATGTAGCAGTGTGAACATAAACAACATCTCTGAATGTAAGATGCTCAAAGGGAGACACAAAGGGAGACATTTGGCTTTTACAGAGGTAGCTTAGCAAAGCTTACAACGAACGAAGTTTGGGGACTACAAAAAAATACATCCGGGTTAATGATGTCATAAACCCTTTAGGTTACACGCATACACCCTGTACAGCGAAGGGGCGTGGCCAGAGGCACTGTAATGTTACAGCAGAGAAAGCTAAAATGCTGTCCAAACGCTGCTGTTTCCACACAGCTTCTTCTGTTTCTGCATTTGGACTTCCAAAGGACACAATACAAATAGAGAAGTGCTTACAGTTTAATTTTAATTATGTTCCAGAAAATTATAATTAAGATATAGCTCTTATTTGACAATGGTCATTTACAGTTACACTGACTGACAGTATTTACACAGCAGAGGTAAAGTGTGTGCTAGACGACGCTGTGACGCTGCCATTATATTAGCTGACCAATCAGAGCCTCTTGAAGGCGGGAATTTGGAGGAACTAGGAAATTTGACAGTTGTTTTCATGTTAGCTGAGTAACTGTATATAATCAAAGTAAGATATATGAACAAATAACCAGATTTTTCACAAATGAAGAATGAGCACACATTGCTTTGCATCTTATAAACACAACCAAGCCTTAAAATTACATTCTGGACCACCCTTTTAAATTTAACTAAATTTAATTTATTATTACAGAAAAATTTACAATATACAGCTCATCAATGATTTAAAAACGGTAGGCCAGGTTTTTTTTTTTTAACTGTGAGAACCTTTTAGGGTGCTTTCACACTAGCACTTTTGGTCCGCACCCGGGTTCGTTTGACGTCATAGTACGGTACTACATAGTACATAGTATAGTACGGTAGCTAGTGTGAACACGTCTTCTGAACTCGGGTGCGCACCCGTGAACCGTACCCGAGTCCGCCTGAAAGAGGTGGTCTGGGGTACGGTTCATGTGAACTCTGGTACGGTTCACTTGTTGTATGAATGCAATCGTACCAAAAGCCGGAAGTGAACCGTCAACAGTACAGCAAACTATAGTTTTTATAACGTTCATTCGTGTGTGTGTGTGTAGGTGTGTGTGTGTGTGTGTATGTGTGTGTGTGGCTGTCTGAGTATCACGCGCTGACAAGCGCGACTGAGACAGAGCAAACACAGTGATACTGTCTCCTCCAAAAACAGCTGGGACATCACGTGATGTTTTGAACGTATGTAATATGTTTGCGGCAGATAGACGCGAGCCGTTTTCTGTATGTTCTAAACGAAAAGGTTCAGTTAAAGCGAAACAACCGCGATGTGCGGACGTCTCTCCCGTTTGGCGCCTTGCTTTCCGTCGCCTGGCAACAGACGTACACAAAACATCGGCTTGATGACGCAAGCGTACCGGGGTTCAGAAGGAAAAAAGACACAAACCAACCAAGCAGGTGGCAAGGGGGGACAATCGAACTTGGGTACGGTCCAGGCAATTGAACCAAGTGTGAAAGCACCCTTAAAGGGCGCGCAAGAATTTGAGGCATGTGCTCGAGTACATTATGATCATAATTTTTATGCGTTCACTAGACTCTGTTAACTCTAGTGACTAGAGTGAATCTGATTAACGTTAGTTCCACAGCTAACTTTCAGGCACCTGTAGAGTTAATGGTTAGAGTAAAATATATACAAATAATATGGATCAGGTGCTTTTTAAAATGAATGACGCTGAATCAAAGTAAAACCGGTGAGCCGTCTAACAAAAAAGTGCCCTTCTGAATCAAATCAGCAGGATGACCTTCTGGATCTTTCACTTACTTTGAAGAAATACTGACTATGTTTACATAGACATCAGTAATAACTATTTGCCTTTATCTGAATAAGACAATAAACAATTAAGGTGTTAGGTGAAGTGCTTTTTGAATGTTGTGCCACCAGGCTATCCACGTTTTCTGCAGAGTCTCATGTAATTTTGGTTGTTTCATCTTTAATTTTTCGACTTTGACTGCAGTTGGGCAGTTTCACTTTCACTCATGAATATTTCATTCATGCCCCCATGACAAGCTGGGGTATTGGATGCGAATATGGAGTAGTGGAAGAGTACTGCTTTAGTGAAATATGATACCGCATGCCGAATGGAAAGAAAAAAAAAACGTCTGCAGTTCGTAATGTCTCCAGTCTGCAGTCCTTTGCTGACAGCCGCATGTATGGATCTTGTCGCAAAATGCAAGAAAAAATCCTACATGACAGTAAAAGTTTGATTGCGGTGTTTACTTCAGTAATGCCACTAATATATGCAAACTCCACGATTTAATTCCATTTCCGTTTAGTTCAGTTTTGACTTTAGTCGGATTAAGGTAATCACAAAAAAATCGTTGTTTACATGGTAGACTCTTAATCAAAGTATTGTTGTAATAAAATCAGAGTATTGGTATCCATGTAAACATACTCAACCACACTGTCAGGGCTCTGTGAACTTGGATTTGCGAAGCAGCATTTTCAGTATGTATGTACATCAAAAGCAAGTAGGCTATGGCTCACGCTTATTGAAAGTGGAAGATGATTTTATGCTTAGTCGTGCCAGGAATCCAAGCACAGATTAGCTTGTTGTCCTCACAGAAAGCGCTAGTGAAATTGGACAAACTTGGGGAAGCGCGTGTCCTACAAGGTTGAAAACCCCTGCTGTTGGCTACAAATGGCCGTGAAAGTGCATGAGGTGGGCTCCCAGATTACTGTCATTTTATGTTAAATGAAACAACTATTTTTGTTGGACAGATAATTAAACATATTAACATGCAAGACATTAATTTGTTTAACACCCCATACTCACCTGAAAACAAAACATCCTACATTTGTAAACAAAAAAAAAGCTATATTTTTATATAAATTTACAGTATAAGCACCACGTGTGTGGTGTGTCTGTTTTTAAAGTTGACATTTAATACTAAGTAAACAATCGGATTTTTTCTGCTTTCCCAGAGATGGGTTGTGGCTGGAAGGGCATACGCGGTGTAAAACAAATACTGGATAAGTTGGCGGTTCATTCGGCTGTGGCGACCCCGGATTAATAAAGGGACTAAGTCGAAAAGAAAATGAATGAATGAATGATTTCTCTGCTTAACGGTTAATGTCTGGTCTAAAAGACAATAATTAATAATAATAATAATAATAATAATAATAATCGCAAACTGTCATCTGTGGTACTGCAGTTACGTTTCTACATATGTGGTTTTACCAATCAAATGCATTTCGGAGTTTGAAACTAAATTTGAGACTAAATTTGTCTACTTCCCAACTACACCAAACGCACATTTCCGCCCTGAGAGCGTGAGGTGCACTGCATTGCCTTATTTTGTTGTCAAGACAAAAAAAAGAAGTGCGCTGCATTTTTTCACTAGACAATAGACTGAATCAGCTGCGTATTGTGCACGTGTTGCTGTTGAGATTGTTATAATTGTAATATTTAATAATATTGTGCTATTCCTGCCAGATCTCTATATTACGCTTTGTTAGTTTAGTGGCTAATTCACAGTATGAATTCACAGGAGTTCAGTTGTATGAAAATGTACAATTTTAAAAGGTGTGGTGTGGTACCCAACCCCGCCCCTAATCTCAATCGTTATTGGGGATGAGCAAATTACATTAAATTGTATGAATGAGATCGTGGGCACAGTGAGTTGCACGATCGCCTCACTGCAACGAGCCTCGGCTGGGACAGTTGGCATCTCTGTGTGGAGTTTGCATGTTCTCCTAGCGTTCGCTTGGGTTTCCCTTCGGGTGCTCCAGTTTCCTCCACAACTCCAAAGACGTGGTATAGGTGAATTGGGTAAGCTAAATTGTTTATAGTGTATGAATGTGAATGTGTGCGTGTGGATGTCTTCCAGTGATGGGTTGCAGCTGAAAGGGCATCCACTGCGTAAAACATATGCTGGATAAGTTGGCAGTTCATTCTGCTGTGGCGACCCCAGGTTAATAAAGGGACTAAGCTGACAAGAAAATAAATGAATGAATGAATGAGATTGTGCAAAAACAAACAAATTAGCCACCAAATCAAAAAGTCACAAATTGCCATGAGATCATGTTGGCTATTCACAAATTGTGAAGTCATACAACTTCAGATGACTCGAAACAACAACCACTAGTCTCTTCTCCATCTTTAAAAGTCTCCTTAGTTTTCTTGACAAGGAAAACAATGCTGCAAAGACTATAGAATACACAAGACATGTCATTAGTATAGTTTTTAATGGTTTCAAAGTCAACATGGCGAATAAAGCCTCGCCTTCTAGTACAGGAGCCAATCAGTGATCGCTAGACTGACAAATCCCCAGGTGAGGAGCTCGGACCAGCTCTGAGTTTCTGCATATTTTGTGTTTAGTTTAATTTCTAAACTTTCTAAAGACACAGTTGTTGTTTCATTTTATTGGTGATTTCTAATATGAACTTTAATCAAAGCTTGGCAAGCCATTTTGAAGAATTTGATGTTTCCTATTCAAACAGAATGTCTAAGCATACTGCCTGAGAGCTGTTTTGAAAAAGAAGGTCGCCGAGTGAAATCACTTGCCTCAAAGAGATTTTGCACTGTTGTCACCTCAACGGAAACCTCACCTCTGCTGTCATGTGATTGAAGAATGAAAAAGGCGCGACTGACATTGCATGCTTTTTGCGCTCATAGGTTTTAAACTTCACGTGCACAGAGCACAACGGCAAAGACGCAAGGCATGCAGGGCACATAAGCAACAAGCAAGACGCTCATGGCCATTAGTAAACCATTCAGTAAAGGCACCTACAGTATCAACGCTAAAAGCATGTTTGGTGTGATCAAGGCATTAGACAATCAAATCGTGGCTGAAATCCTAGTGTGAGCAGGGCTAAAATCATGCAAATGAATATGTTTTTATGTCATTACTAGAAGATGAACTGATTTTGTCAGGATTCTGCCACTTCGGCATTGTTAATTCTTTTTTGGTGGCAGTCCTGTCTTGTCTATTATGTTGTGCTCGGCTCAAGTTTTCTCGGGTCGAGCACTCATATTTCCTGTTATTGTCTGTCTTCGTATTTCTATGAGAGCAGTCCTGGCCGCGCTTTGGATGCGCGCTTTCGTCATAGTGCGTTTGTTGTTTTGTTCACAGCAACTATGTTTTCATTATCAGCACTCAAGTCTAGTTGGTCTCAGTTTTGGTTGACACTGGGATCGGAACATGCATGTCGCATGAGTGAGTGCACAGTAAGCATTTTATTTATCGTGTACTCGTGTCTTGCGTTCTGTCTGTGTTGCCGCTCTTCCTTCCATGTGACCTGTGTTCACACATGGCCATATGCTATTGTGTTTCATGTGAATACCCAGTTAATGGGTTCTCTCATTGACTGCATGTCCCAGATTTGTTTTACGTGAGCACATGACTTGTGTTTTGTCTTTGTACTTGCCTAGTCCCACCCTCCTTGTTTACCTATTATTAGTTTATTACGTTCACCTGTTTGTATGCCAGTTTGCTCTTGTTTATAGCTTGCTCATGTCTGCAGTCCTGTGCCAGTTCGCCATACGTACTAGTTCATTTGAGTCTTGTCTTGTTGTGTTTTTTTTTTGTGTGTGTGTGTGTGTATTAATGTTTTCCCCCTCTGGATTGTTTTGTGGCCTTTTTTGTTTAATTTTACAATTATTAAACCCATATTTTGTATTGCACCTGAGTCCTCGTCCTTTCTTTTCCTAAAACCGTGACAAATTCATAAAAATAAGTCTTATAAACGTGGTTTACTTGTATTGATGATCTCTATTTGTTGGAAGTTGTGAGTTATTAGTGTGCATTATATTGGTGTGCATTTATTGAATGGTACACTGCACATAAGGATAAGTAAATGATAACAGAATTATACATTTTTGAGTCTCTTGAGGTCTCTGTAAGGCTGGAAGTAGGAGATGAAAATAGGAAATGACTCGTGAAAGCTGTCACATTAGCACTGAACTAAAGCGCTGAATCCCTCTGATCACTGGAACAAAACACCTCTTTGGCTCAATCCCGGACCGAGCTGACAGTGATATATAACGACCGTCAAAAACCCAGCGCTTCACTGACTTCCTACTGGGAACGGAGAAGGCAGTGAACCACAGGCACATTGCAAACAAAACAGATTTGAGCTCAGCAGAGAGTCTTGAAAGGCCTGTGAGCGATGAACTCCGGCTAATGTGAATGCACATAAATGCCTGCTCGAACAAAAGGTGGAAACGGCGGACAAACAGTTTCACTTTCAATTGCAAGCAAGTATAATTGAGCATGAAACAGGATGATGCTGCTTTGCATTTGCATCGGCTGATCTTAGCTTGTTAGTTTGGTCAAATTCTGCGGAGAGACAAATAACATTATATTGCACCAGATGGCTTCTGAACAAATAAGAAAAGACAATGGACAATAAAATGATGCCTTAGATGGGACTTTCATTTAGTTTTGTGTCCATCTGTTGTAACTAAAGATGTTTTTTTCTTCGTATGCTGGAAATGTGCTAGTAAAGCAACTTTTGAGTGATGCAGGCAGGCCTGGATTAAGAATTCCGAGGCCCCTGGGCACAATGTCTTGTAGGGCCCACTACCTAACCCCACCCCTATAGTTGAATTAAAAAATAAGATTTATATAATATTTTGAAGGGCGCCACGGTGGCGTAGTGAGTAGCACGTTCGCCTCACAGCAAGAAGGTTGCTGGTTCGAGTCTCGGCTGGGTCAGTTGGCATTTCTGTGTGGAGTTTGCATGTTCTCCCTGTGGATGCGTGGGTTTCCTCCGGGTGCTCCGGTTTCCCCCACAAGTCCAAAGACATGTGGTACAGGTAAATTGGGTATGCTAAATTGTCCGTAGTGTATGAGTGTGAATGAGTGTGTATGGATGTTTCCCAGAGATGGGTTGCAGCTGGAAGGGCATCCGCAGCGTAAAACAAATTCTGGATGAGTTGGCGGTTCCATTCGCTGTGGCGACCCCAGATTAATAAAGGGACTAAGCCGAAAAGAAAATGAATAAATGAATAATATTTTTTAAAATAAAATTAATCTATAATGTATTGTGTACATTTTAAAATAAATTATATGCAGTACATATATTTCTAGTCTACAAAGATTTAACTTATTTTTAAGGCATTTAAAGCATACTTTGAAAAAAAAACTTATGAAACTAGTCAAATTAATGGATTTTAATATACTTGTTGTTATGGTCTCAGAACGCCATAAACACAGTTGACAGTATTGAAT
>CAIGQQ010004613.1:890217-909581 GCA_903798035.1 Danio albolineatus | reverse complement strand
ACTGGATAACTAAGCAGCCAGCCTTAGTGAGGCCAGTACACTTGTACAAGTTCACTGAAGCAGTACAAAAAATATATATTTAAGGGTATTTTTAATGTATAACTTCTAAAAACCTATAATGCATATGATTTGGATATAACACCTCTCCAATCCTGTTCTGTGAATCTGAGTGTTCCATAATACACACACTTATTAATGATTCCTACTTTGTCTTCCTCGTGTTGAAAAAAGAAGAACGTGTTCATCAGACGCTGGGTTCGAACCGGGTTCATGATTGATCAAGTCAAAACATATTGCCATGTGCTGTACGAGCTACACCACTCAAGCTGCTGTTTTTGCGCGCTTCAGTTGGGTTGTCTCTGTCAATCAAACAGTAATGGGTGGGAAATAACGAGGTGCGCTATTTGCACTAAGCCAAAATGAACACTCCAAAAACATAATTTTTCCCCCTTCGCAGGGGCCCCAGGTCCACACAGGCCCCTGGGCCTGTGCCCATAATGCCCATTGATTAATCCGGCCCTGGATGCAGGTTTAGTGTTTGCAAAAGTTATACTTCCATTTCTAAAAGTCAAGAGGGTTTTTTTTTTTTCTAAATGGATTTTGGTCTTAAAATTTCTTACTTACTTACTTACTTACTTATTTAGGGAATGCAAGTTTATTTATGTAACACATTTCATACACAGTTGCAATTCAAAGTGCTTTACATAAACAGAAATAAAATTTAAAGTATGAGAAAATAAAAACAAATAATAAAAAACAGATAAAAATGTGTTTAAACAAGTTATAAAAGCATGAAAAAGAAAAGAAAGACATGATAGTGCAATCTGTCGGATGTAGCACAGTGCTCATTCAGTAAAGGCACAGCTAAACAGATGTGTTTTCAGTCTTGATTTGAATGTGCCTAATGTTGGAGCACATCTGATCATTTCTGGGAGCTGATTCAAGCAGCGAGGGTCGTAGTAGCTGAAAGCAGATTCACCCTTGTCTTTTCTTGCCTTGCCGTATTTATTTATTCATTCATTCATTCAGGGACAACGTAAAACATCACATGTTGTACATGTGCCAAAGTTAGCTATAAAGCAAATTTACATATGTAGTCCCTGGGCAGGAAGTTATAACAAGTTTAACAATATTAAAACCAAAATAATAATACAATTTACACTTACAGTACAATAAATACAATACACCATAGTTTGCATATTTGATTTTAAGCCAAACAGATTTAAAATGATTAAAAGTGGTACTCTCTCTAATATGCACTGGTATTTTCATCCATCTTTCTGCTGCTCTGACTGAAAAGACTGATTGTCCAAACACAATTCTCTTGAGTTTAGCTGAACAACCACCTCTAACCGATGACCTAGTCTGTCTTATACTGTCCTTGCAGACAATCACACATTGTTTGAGATCATTAAATATTTTATACATTAAACACACATCAGCATAAGAATAAGAAATGATTGAATGTTAGTAATTTATATTGTTCAATACAGATACAGTAATGATAGCTTCTTGGCTTTTTAGCTAAAAATGTTTACAGTTTGTTCACAGATAATATACAATGGTTTTAACGTTGTAACGTTCATGTGGGACCAGCTCGTAGCACATTAAGATAAATGAGGAAAAATCATTATGTTCATAAAAGTTTAGCAGCAGCCATACGTAACTGATGCCTGATATTTCTATAAATCCCCAGGCTTGCTCTAGCTCTTTTGGAAATCTTCTTAATATGCTTTTTAAAATTTAAATTAGAGTCAATAATTATACATAAATATTTGAAATGATCAACTATATTTATTACTTCTCCATTAACAAAGGGCGCTCTCACACTATGCTCTCCGAACCGTGCCCAAGCCCGTTTCCCGGAGCGTTTGAGAAGTGTGAGTGCTCTGAATCGGGCTCAGGCATGGTTCAGTTGGCCGGCCCTGGCCCGATTGGAAGAGGTGTGCCAGAGCGTGGTTCACTTGTAGTGTGAGTGCAAAGTGCACCTGAGCCCGAAACTGAAGATGAGGCGAGACTTTTAAGGGGTTGTTTCATATGGATTTATTAATTATTCTTACTGATTAATGAACGTAAACTGTCAAAGATTATTAAAGACGCAAACCCTTTACTACACGACAGCTGCACCTTCAGCAAACCTACGAATTCCTGCAGCACGAGGACGTTATGATTGTTTATAAGCATCAAAGGTGGCTGATCTGTTCGGCGAATTTGACTACCTGTCACTGCATCCCAAACAACTAAAACGATTTAACTAAAGAAATATCTACTGTGCTGAGCGAGAGCACTTAAACTGAACAGCGCATCATCGATGACTTAAGCGTGCTCAGGCTCGAATGCAATGTGAATGCGGGGGAGACGGAAGGTGGAACGGCCCGGTTTAAGGCAACTGTACATAGTGTGAGTACGCCCTAAAATATCTGAGCAATGCTCTTCATTTTGTTTTATTGAAAAAAAGAAAAGAAAAAAAAAACATTCCCACAGTTTTACTTACATTGAGGGTAAGACATGAACGACATAACCAGTCTGTAACTCTGGACAGACTGCAGGCAAATCATTAATGTATAATCTAAACAGAATTGGTCCAAGAATCGATCCCTGTGGAATTCATTCATTCATTTTCTTTTCGGCTTAGTCCCTTTATTAATCCGGGGTCGCCACAGCGGATTGAACCGCCAACTTATCCAGCATTTTGTTTTACGCAGCGGATGCCCTTCCAGCCACAACCCAACTCTGGGAAACACATCCACACATTCTCATTCACACACATACACTATGGACAATTTAGCTTACCCAATTCACCTGTACCGCATATCTTTGGACTGTGGGGGAAACCGGAGCACCCGGAGGAAACCCACGCAACCACGGGAAGAACATGCAAACTCCACACAGAAATGCCAACTGGCCTAGCCGGGGATCGAACCAGCGACCTTCTTGCTGTAAGGCGAACGTGCTACTGACTACGCCACCGTGGCGCCCCCCTGTGGAACTCCAAAATTACAATTAATAAATGGTAAGCGTGTGTCGTTAATTCTTGTACATTGTTTTTTTCTTGATTTTAAATATGACTCCATCCATGAAATGCATTAACAGAAAAATTAAACCTCGATAATTTAGATAAGTACAACGTGGTTAACATTATCAAAAGCTTTTTTTTAAAGCGAGAAAGACAGCATCAACAACTCCACCCCTATCTAGAGTGGATTTCATTTGCTCAATAAAATACCAGTTTTTATTCCATGCGTTATTGATAAAGTTTTTAAATACAAAATGTTATCACATATTAACAATAAACCTAACAATTCACTTTCGCAGCTTTTTGTAAATGACATAACACAGACTCGTTGGAAATACAGACTTCAGCCTACATTTTTGTGAAACCGCAAAACCTTAACATACAATGGACTGCAGTCTGTAGGTAAAATGAACACTGGGGGTGCAGTAAGATGCCAACCACTTTTGTTTCTTTTTACACTAATGATATTTACAGGAACTTATCATCACCAAATAAAGGATCATTTTGATGCAGTTCTTTGCACAACACCAAATAAATAATATAAAACAACTTAACAATGTCTAAGATATTTATATACCAAATAAGTCATCTGTCTATCTTCATAAAGATTACTTTTCTGGTGTGGTTAGTTTGTTCCTTGCTCATTTTTTTGAGTTCACACTTAGAGATTGTTTAAATGAAAAAGATATTTGGCACGCTTTCCAGCGGGACGGATCAGAGATCAGATAGACACCCTTAAAACTCATACTCACCATGACGTTTTTCCATATGCATACCAAGCAATTTTCACCAATGATGAGCAGAGTGAATCAAAGACTCTAGAATACACAAGACGTGTTGCTCATATAGTTTAGAATGGGGAAAAGTGTAACGTCAATATGCCGAATGAAGCTCCGCTTTCTAGTACAGCTGCCCATCAGCAATCACTATAGACTGAGGATTCTCTGGGGGAGAGACTCGAACCAGATGTGAGTTTATGCAGATTTTGTGTGATTCGAAGGTTTAGAAATGAAACTAAAGAGACGTGCGTGAACATTTTGACTTTGCTCGCTTCAATTACGCGTCAAATTTGATTCACCCGCGTGTCAAATTACCTTCACAATAGACAAGCATTCGCATCATGGGCGTGGTTTCTGTCTGCCCGGTAACTCTAGCTTCGTTGTTAAATGGTTAACATGGATTTTATTAAGAAAGTAGCTGTGCTTAATGTGCTTTAGGAAGGCTGAAAAACAAGGCTGATTTGTTTGGTGCCGTTTCTGAGTGCACTAGATTGTTTCAGAGGTGCACCCAGCTCTGTGACTTCATCAAGTTCTCCAGAAACTATACCTAGATGATGGAGGCTTTAAGCGGTGCTTCCGAGCCCAGTTTGATGAGCTGTTGTCCGGTGTCTGCAAGAGGATTCCCCTCGAGACACCAACAACAGGTGCTACATCGTAATCACACCCTGACAAGAGAAAGCTCCTGATTGCTTAACGCGGCACGAATGTCCGCTGAAGTTCTGATTTTTTTTTTACTTGAGCAATTTGCATAATTTGCATGCTAAGCATGTCAAAAGTGAAAAACGTTCAACACGTGCCACTTCATTTGCGCGAAATGCATCATTCGCACCACCTCATTCATGCGAAACACACTGCAGGATGTCTATCCACATATTTGCATTGACTTAACATGTTAAATCACTCACACTTGACGCTTCATCCACATCTGGTGTAAACGCACCATTAGAACGCTCCCCCACTACAAGTTAAGTACAGTAGGTGGCGGGTTTTATTGGAATTGGGAGATACTTGACTATTTATAGGGGTTTGGTCTTGAACTGATTGGATAATAGAATGATTGTCAATAATGAGATAAAAGCAATACAAAATAAAGGTAAACTGTGTGGTCACTGTGAAATTGTCTCCTCTTTGCTTTTGTAAACACTATTGGTTGGATTTGGATCAGAGGTTCACTAGTCTAGGTGTGCAAGAAAGACGAGTCACACTTTATTTTGACGGTCCATTTGTTGAATTTAAGTTACATTGCATCTATATGCCAACTAATTCTTATTAGATTATAAGTAGACTGTTAGGTTGGGGTTGGGGTTAGGGTTAGTGTAAGTTGACATGTACTTGCAAAGTTTCTTATAGTCAATTAAATGTCTGTTGAAGGACTTATAAATGTCAGTATCAACAGATATTAAGGAGACAGTCTACTAACACTCAAATGGACCATCAAAGTAAAGTGTAACCGAAAGACGTGTATCTGAAATGTCCAACAAAAAGTAGTCTACGTATTTCAGATTCATAAAAATGTAGACAGCACCCTCTAGTGGATTTGTCATCTCCAATACGCAACAAAATAAAGTGAGGTATTTCCAATGAGCCTGGGTGGTTATAATCACACTATTGCAAACTATCCATACTAAAAATGTCCAACATGTAGAGGTGGTGATGCTAAAGTTAACAAAGTATAATATATAAAATGTTTATTTTAGATTGGTTAAAGCATCTTTGCACAATTTAAAAAGTCATTTTTCTCAATACTTGGATATTTTTAACCCTAAGATTACAGAATTTCAATAGTCTCACCCAAATTTTGTCATTCTAACAAACCATACATCAACAAAGCCCTATTTATTCCACTTTCACATGATGTATGCATCTCAATAAAAAAATAACACTTATGACTGATTATGTTGTCCAAGATCATGATATTTATTGGACCAATGGAAAACTTTTAAGTAAATCTGATTGACATGAAATGTTTGACTTGATTTACATTGAAAGTCTGTCTAGTTTTTTCAATTACTTCCAAAACAGATTACTACTACAATAAGTATATTGTTATTCAGAAGCTATACTGACATACTTTGTGCCCCTGTACTGAAATAACGTTTTGCAATATTTTATTAGTTGATGAATATTCAACACGTGGAATATACATTAGAAAATAAGTATGTAAAGGGAAGCCAGAGAGATCTTCAACATGAAGAGCTCTTAGTAAAAACTCAAGGATCAATTTGCATGCTGAAATGAATGAGAGCACCTGATGCCTCTTCTGCCGACAGCTGATTTCACATCCCGGAGGATTTTGGGTTTCCTAAAGTTTGAGTCCCAGAGAAACAAAACAGTGCCTGAATATCATCGAGTCTGAAACAGGTCTGTAATATTAATGCAGAGCTGTTATTATTAGGGTGCGTAAAACACTTATACCATTGCGCAACACTAATTGACAGAGACTGTTATACACAGATCTTTTGTATGCAAATGTAATCATGTTTCTAATGAGATGAAGCTAATTATTACTGCTTGCAGATGTTCTGCAGCAGCTATTGGATACACAACATCATGTGTACTTCATGTTTGTGGGATTTGTGCATGCTTGATGTAATGGATGAATTATTGATTGCTATATTAACAGAGAACAGGGTTCACAATTTACAATAAGTTTCCATAAGTTATTTTGCTTAGCTATTAACACAAACTAAGAATGAACCGCATTTATTAATCATAGTTTAACAATATCTCAGTGGTTGGCACTGTCGCCTTACAGCAAGAAGCGTGTGCATGTGCACAGCAAGTGTGTAAATGTTAGGGTGTATTACAGTACTGTTTTCCAGTACTGGGTTGTGGCTGAAAGGGCATCTGCTGCATAATACATATGCTGGAATAGTCATTTGTTCATTCAGCTGTGGTGACCTCTGATAAGAGACCAAGCTGAATGAAATTGAAAGAATGAGTTTTGAGCTATTGATGATGTTACCATGATTAGTATGTAGCTAGCATAATGCTAAAATGATTACCTTTTAACTAGTATGAAGTTAACATGATTAGCATGTAACTAGTATGCTATTAATGCGTGTAACTTGTAGTTCCATGATGGTAGCATTATTAGCATGTAGCTAGCACACTGTTAACATCATTATCATATTGGTATCCTAGCTGATCTTACAATATTAAACATGTAGCTAACATAATGCTAACATGATTAGCATGTAACTAACATGATAATAATATGATTTGCATGTAGCTAACAGGATGTTTACATGTTTACCTTGTAGCTACCTGATGGTAGCATTATTAGTATGTAGCTACTTGTAGCTGCATGATTTGAGAATATTTAGCATGTAGCTAGCTACCATGTTGTTAACACCCTTATCATATAGAAATGTTGATGTTATGTTTAACATGTGGCTAACATAATGTTAAAATTATTGGCACATAACTAGCAGGATGTTAATATGTAACTTTAATGGCGTTAACATATTTAGCATGTAACTAACATGATGTTAACATAATTGGCATGTAGCTACCATGATGTTAACATGTTTAGCTCATAGGTGCAGGATGGTAAAATTCTTAGCATATATATAGCATATTAACACCATTATCATAAAAGTATTTTGATGTTACCATGATTAGTATGAAGCTACCACAATGCTACAAATGACTGGCATTTTGGCTAGCATGATGTTAACACAATGGTAGCAATATTATCCTAGAGCTGCCATGAATTATCGTATACTGTGCCATGTTTAACATGTAGCTAACCGAATAACAAAATCACTATAGCTTACAACTAGCATGAAGTTAACACGATTACTGTGTAGCTAGCATGATGTTAACATGTTTAGCTTGTAGCTGCATGATGTTAACAAGTTTAGCTTATAGGTAGTATTATCAGAATGTAGCTAGCACAATGTTAACACCATTATCGTACAGGTCTTCTTGATGTTACCATGATTATTATGTAGCTGATGTCATGATGTGATGATGGCAGTAAACTTCTCGCTAACGACCTGAACACGTTCTACTGCAGATTTGACACCTTCTACCAGACACCCTCTACTCAGCCATCAACACCTATACCCACCTCCAGCCACAACCGCCCTGACCATCTTTCTACACAGCCATCAACACCTACAGACATCTCCCTCTCCCCCCCTGATCTTCAGATCAGTGAGGATAATGTGCGTCAGGTCTTCAGTAAACAGAAGAGAAGGAAAGCGCCAGGCCCAGACGGTGTCTCACCAGCCTGTCTGAAAACCTGCGCTGACCAGCTGGCTCCCATTTTCTCACAGATCTTCAACAGATCATTGGAACAGCGCATAGTTCCATCCTGCTTCAAACGCTCCACCATCATCCCAATCCAGAAGAAACAAAAGATCACCGGACTCAACGACTACAGACCTGTTGCCTTAACATCTGTGGTCATGAAGTCATTTGAAAGACTGGTTCTAGCGTATCTAAAAGACATCACCGGACCTTTGCTGGACCCCCTACAGTTTGCCTATAGAGCAAACCGGTCTGTGGATGATGCAGTCAACATGGGACTGCATTATACCCTACAACACCTGGAGAAACCAGGGAACTACACAAGGATTCTGTTTGTGGACTTCAGTTCGGCCTTTAACACCATCGTCCCATCACTGCTCGAGCACAAACTGACCCAGCTCTCTGTTCCTAGCTCTGTCTGTCAGTGGATCACCAGCTTTCTGACAGATAGTCAACAGCTAGTCAGAATGGGCAAAATCACGTCTGACAGCCGCACCATCAGTACTGGTGCCCCCCAAGGATGTGTTCTCTCCCCACTGCTCTTCTCCCTGTACACCAACAACTGCACCGCAAAAGATCCCTCTGTCAAGCTCCTGAAGTTTGCGGACGACACTACTGTTATCGGCCTCATCCGGAACGGTGACGAGTCTGCATACAGACAGGAGGTGGAGCGGCTGGCTTTATGGTGCAAATACTACAATCTGGAGCTGAACACGCTCAAAACAGTGGAGATGATAGTGGACTTTAGGAGAAACCCTCCTGCACTCCCCCCACTCACCATCATGGACAGCACTGTGGCTGCAGTGGAGTCATTCAGGTTCCTGGGCACCACCATCTCTCAGGATCTGAAGTGGGACACTCACATAGACTCTATTGTGAAGAAAGCCCAGCAGAGACTGTACTTCCTCCATCAACTGAGGAAGTTCAACCTGCCACAGGAGCTGCTCGTGCAGTTCTACTCAGCTGTCATCCAATCCATCCTCTGCACTTCAATCACCGTCTGGTTCGACTCAGCAGCCAAATCTGACCTCTGTAGGCTACAGCGAATAGTCCGGACTGCTGAACGAATCACTGGCACTACCCTTCCTACACTTCAAGAACTGTACTCTTCCACATTGAGTAAAAGGGCTCGCAAAATCACCCTGGACACCTCGCACCCAGCACACTTCCTGTTTGAACTGTTACCGTCTGGCTGGCGCTACAGAGCACCGAGCACAAAAACTGCCAGACACAGGAAAAGTTTCTTTTCTCAGGCCATCTACCTCATGAACAGTTAATATTATCCTATTGTGCAATAAACGGGCAATACTCTCTCATACGCACTTGTACACAGCACCTTATAATAATATACAATGCAATACTTCTCCTTACGCATCTGTACACAGCACCTTGTAACAACATACAATGCAATACTTACGCATTTGTACCAGCACCTTATAACCTGTATATTTATAACAATTTGTACATACATTATAACATCCAGATCGTTGGACTGACTGCATCTCTGTTTAATGTCTATCATCTTTTTTTTTTAATATTTATTCTGTGTTGTCACTTGTCACTTTATGTACACTGGAAGCTTCTGTAGCCAAAGCAAATTCCTTGTGTGTGTGAAGCACACTTGGCAATAAAACTGATTCTGATTCTGTTATTATGAAGCCATGCCATGATGTTTATGATCATGCAAGCTAACCTGATTAACACATTGGCATCACGTTTTAATGTTCACTAAACATTTTTAGCAAGTAATATGTTAGCTAATCATTATGATCATGTAAATTGTCACTGCTAACCTGTGTAGCACACTGATGAATCTGTTTGCTAGCATGACTGAAATGAGACAATGTCCCTACAATGTTTTAATGTAAAGATATTTATTTATTTATTTATTTATTTATTTATAAGTTGTTAAGGTGCTTAAATTTAGTTGCAAGGGCACTGCTTAAAAAAAAGCAATGATTGTGTTTGGTTGTATGAGTCAAATGAGTCCACTCCACGTCTCTATGACACTGCTATGCAAAGATATGGATGTAATAAAAAGCCTGTCACGGATTGGTCAGGCTCCCACTTCACTCAATCACCCAGAGCACGATCACCTGAATTTTGATTAGAGCACAGCTGCGGTCCATCACATAGCACCCCTTAAATATCCAGTCATCACAACACTCAGTGTCCGGGCTCGTTGATACGAAAGCGGACTCTAAGTGTTTTCTCCGGTCAGATCAACACTCTACGATTGAGAAAGCCTTACTTACTGTCTCTCTGTTTCCTCCTAGTCCTTCCTGTTCCTCCAAGTCATCCTCCCAGAGTCATTCGTCTTCTGTTTGCTTGTCATCCCAGTGTCGGTATTCCCACGTCCTCCAAGTCCTCTGTCTTCAATCCATCTGTCATCTGTGTGTCCCTCAAGTCAAGTTTCTGGTGTGTCTTGTCGGTCGTCATCCTGGTCATTCCATCCTACGCAGCAGTTACGGACTGTGCTCAGCCAACCTCGTCCATTCCAACATCTCATGATTGTCAAAATAAACTACTTAACGTTTGCACTTACCCATCTTGTCTGTCCGTTTCATAACAAAGCCAGTATATATGATCAGTTGCTAGGGTGCGCTGAGTTGTTGCTAGAGCTTGGCTTGAGAGCTTCATTAACATCCTGGCAAGTGTATTGCTTCTATTTATCTATCTCTAGCAAAGATAGATATAGCTCATGAACTCATGCACAAAAAAAAAACGGTTACTGAATGAACAGAACTTTCCAATTGCACTGAAAAGAACTGCTTAAGATGATTTATTTTTAAGAGTGAATCTTGCGATTGTCACCATTTGAAACCAGAAGTGTAAGATATTCAGCAGTATTTCATTATGCAAATATAATATAAACCAGCATGAAAAAGCTATAACATTCATAAAATCAGTGGAGGGAGTTGAGACAACGAACTCTGTACCAATTGCAGGCGGAGCAGCTGCTCTGTTTAACAGCTTTTTTAGATGATTTAGTGGCTGGGCCAAGTTCACTTAATTAAGGGCTTATCTTCCTTACAGAGGCCGTCATGTGTTGCTGTGCCTAATTAGTTTTGCAGCAGAGGTGCCTGTTTCTTGACACTGATGCAGGAAACTTGCCAGCACATGAGATGCACTCTTTCTGAGACAGGGCAACTGTGGGAAAACAACTAGTTAACTGCAAAAATAGTCAGTCTACTAAATAATTCCATAATGATATTGTACCAATGTATTTACCTAGTTCGTTATATTCAGACAGTTCAGGGGAATTAAGCCTGGTTTATACTTCTGCATCGGAGTGATCGACATGACCCATGGCGCATACAATGCGCAGTGTCGTGCATTTATACTTCTGCGCTCTGTATGTGTTGCTCTGCAATAACACTTTCGAAATGCAAACTGGCAGTGAGGTGTTTATGATCCTTTGTGTTGAGTTTCTTCGCTGGTGTTTTGTTTTTTCTGTGACTCAAACTTGCTGATTTTAAGGCGGGAACCGGTGGACATGCAACAACTTTATTCATAAGGTAAACACAAAGCAACAGTTTCCATCTAGAGCTCCTTCATGGGACTCGACACTTGTAAACACTCGCTCCATTGAGCTTGCACGGCTCTCACCCCCACCTCATGAGACAAGCCAATGAAATTACAGGCTTGCGATACGCATTGTTTCGATGTGTAGTTACATTTTTTGAGAGGTGTGTGTCAGCATTGGCCACGCCGACCACGTGCAGGCTGTGCCGGGGCATACGTGTGTGCTTGACGCAGAAGCATAAATCAGCCTTTAGACAGTGCAGGGGACTCAGACAGTTCTGGGGACTCAGTCAGTTCTGGGCATCCAGACAGCTCAGGGGACCGATAAAAAAGGAGAAGAAGGAAAGAAGTAAAATAATGATGAAAGGGAAAAAAGCAACCAGTAACTGCTGTCACTTCTAAAAATGTATTTTTAATGAAAAAGAATTGTTTATGCTGATAAAAATACAAAAATAAACTGTCAAGATGTATAATAATATAACTGTATCTTAAAAATTTACAAAAATAAATAAATAAATATTCAAATACAAGTGGCCATTCAATCGTCCATGTCTTGTTGATTTCTCTGTACGTCGATATCTAAAAGCACAAACATCAGCTTATATTAAATATTTATTGATGAATATCTTTGGCTGAACATGAGGCCTTGAGCAAGACAAATTAGCCTTGAGTTAGTTCCTGATCCCACATCTTCCTCTGGAGCCGCAGCTCACTGTTTCCCAGCACAGAAACATCTTAATGAACTGAGTCAAGGACAAGACCAGAGATAAGCGCTGTGTCCTGCTGGATATGCATTCAAAATGACTATAAAAAAGCTAAATAAGTAAGTATTTAGCATCTATAAACATTACACACTTTTTCTTAAAGCATAAAACTTCTAAAGAAACATTCTGATGAAGAGAAATATAATGCAGTCTCTAATGGCGGATGTAATCCATAAAAAGATAAACACACACACGAGCATTTGCATTGACATAGCATGGACGTACAATTGAGGGAACTGTGTAAACATAGGGTCTTGATACTTGATACTTGAATGATTCACAAAATACAAACAGGTGAGGTTAATTGAAGTGGGAAGTGGGCTTGCACAATACTGGGAAAAGATGCAAGCATGCGATATTGTTGTTGCAGCATTTCTTGCGATTTAGGATTTCCTTAAAGAAATGCCATTTAAAGCCCAAAAAATATTAATGTAATAATACACATACCAAAATAAATAAGTAATAAATATTTATACAAAATCTAAATCATCAGCAAACAAGACTTTAAAACACCATGAGTGAATATTACCTTTGTGAATATTCATTCATTCATTCATTCATTTTCCATCAGCTTTTTATTAATCAGAGGTCGCCACAGCGGACTGAAGCACCAACAATTCCAACACGTTTTATGTAGCGGATACCCTCCAGCCGTAATCCAGTGCTGGGAAAACACCCATATACTCATTCACCAGTACCGCATGCTTTTGTACTGAGGGGGAAAACAGAGTACCCTTAGGAAGCCCACGCAACAGGGGGAAAACATGCAAACTCCACACAGAAATGTCAACTAGCCCAGCTGGTATTCAAACCAGCCATCTTCTTGCTGTGAGGCAACAGTGCTAACCACTTAGTCACCGTGCCATCCCTTTGCGTATATTCAGATTCTTATTTGCTGTTAAATCTGTCCTTGCTCGTTTCTACTCCAGCCATATTTTTCAATTCTATGTTCACCTTTGGGCTGGTCTAGCCAATAACACAATAGCACCAACTGGGGAGGCATAAAGCTAACAGGGCCCTTTCGGATTGGTCCAATATGAATAAAGAAAGAAACCAGTGTGCGCACATCTTTAAATATTGAAAGCAGGTGCTTGATCAAGCCAAACAAAATAGAGACAGAAGCAAACAGAATATGCACACTGCCACTTTAGCTTTCTAAAGACAGTTTATTTAAACAATGTTTAGGTCACTGATGAAGAGCTTGTAGGTCAAAACGTTGTCTAATTAAACTACTTTAAACTACTTCTGTTTACTTCTGTTTCCAATTTGGATAAATTAAAAATGCAATGAACACATAACTGCTTGGCATAGATTAAAATGCCACCTCTCACCTCTCTGTAAAATGGATATTACTACCCCCTCCAGAAAGGCATGAATTTGTG
The DNA here is from genome assembly GCA_903798035.1 of Danio albolineatus. Lineage (NCBI taxonomy): Eukaryota > Metazoa > Chordata > Actinopteri > Cypriniformes > Danionidae > Danio > Danio albolineatus. The sequence continues at coordinate 895,858 of CAIGQQ010004613.1, read as the reverse complement.
CCGCAACAACTGAAGAGGGAGGATGGGGAAAACAGCAGAAGGATGCAAGTGTGAACCGAGACCAGTTAATGAGGCAGACTACAATAAAAATTGATGGAGGAATGGAACTGTGGTGGAGGGTAGACATTGGAGGTAATGGAGGTGGAGCCCAAGGTAAAAACAGAGGACCACTGGCAGAGTTAGGGATACAAACGAAAGTGGTGAAGCTGGAGCAACTGGAAACCAAGGAGAAGCCAAATGTAGCCAGAGCGATAAGGGGATGCGGCACAGCCAGGGAAGTGTAGTCCTAAAGGGTGACTGACCAATATAGTCAAGGGTGTGTGGAGGTGATGTAGTCTGCCAGCCAGGGATGTAGTCTGCAGCTTTGAAGCTGGAGGTGGAGATATAGGATCTACAGGCCCAGGTGGAACTCCAGTGGCAGATTATGTCAGATGTGAATGGCTGAGGCTAAGCTAAGGGACAGACAGAGGCCTGCTGTGGCTTGGCTGTAGGACTGGCTGGAGTTTAGAGAGTGGGACACAAACAGTTCAGAGGTTTCAGACAGTTCTGGGGGAGTGCATGGCACTCCGATGGTTCAGAAGACTTAGATGGTTCAGGGGACTTAAACTTTGGACTTAAACAAAAAATACAATCCTGTCATTATTTACCCAACATCAAATAATTTAAAACCCATATGACTTTTGTTCATCTCTGTAAAAGCATACAACAAAAAAAGCTCTGGGAAAAGCGGAATAAGCACTGGTAGCTCACTGCCTCCAATCTGAGTAATTTCATTGACTCTATTAAAACCTCCATCCAGAATTCTGACATTTATAGTGTCTGTAAAGAGATACAAATAAATCTATATGAAGAAAAACGTTTAAAGCAAGTTTTCTGAAGAGATGTTGTTCAAAGGTTAAAGCTTCAAAGCTATAAATACCCATTCATTAGCTTGGGAAAGACAGAGGCCTGCTGTGGCTTGGCTGTAGGACTGGCTGGAGATTGGAGAGTGGGACACAAACAGTTCAGAGGATTCAGACAATTCTGGGGAACTGCATAGCACTCCAGAGGTTCAAGAGATTCAGATGGTTCAGGGGACTTAGTCTGATTCCCTGAACCATCTGAATCTCCACAACTGAGACCCTGAACCATTTAAATACCCAAATGTTCAGTGAATTTAGGCTGTTCAAGAAACTCGGACAGTTTTGGCCATTCAGATGGTTCAGGGACATAGATGGTTTCAGGGATTCCGATAGTTTGTTAGGCTCTTACATTTCAAGAGACTCAGACAGTTCTTGGGATTCAGATGTTACAGGAGATTCTGACAGTTAAGCAAATTCTGAATATTCAGGGGATTTTAGAATGTTCCAAATATATAGAATGTTCTGGGAGTTCAAACAGTTCTCGGATTCAGAAGATTCTGTTTAATGCTCACATATCCCACTATTACTCCTCTCGGTGATGGACGATGTTGTCAGCTCATCTGCTCAGATTTTAGCTGAGGCCCTAGCTCAAGAGGAGATGTACATTTTTTGATTTGATGACTTCTATCAACATAGATCGTCTAGCAACATTTAGAGACTTTGACCAGAGTTGATCTACTTCCCATTGAAAATAATTGGCAACAGTAAATGGTACTGATAGTAGTAAAAAGAATAATTATTAATATTTTTAACTACAAAACACTAATATTTAAAAAACACTGCTAATATACAACAACTACAGCAATACATATTAGTTGCATTTTTATACACATTTGTTTTCATCACCTCATTTTCTATTTGTTTTTCAAAGCGTAAACCTTATAATGTTAGACTCATACTTAACACAATTCGAAAATGGCTAAGAAAACCTAAATCAGATCTCCTTAATTCTACTTCTCAGCCAAATATTTTATTTTAAGGATCTCTGTACACTGATGAAGTAGATGATGATGATGATGATGATAATAATGACACATCACGATTGCCTCGTGGATTTGGCTTCTTCTAAATGGCCAGTCAAAGGTTTCGAGCATCCACTGGAGTAATGAACTGCAGTCAGCCAAAGGCAACTTGAGTGTTAGATTAAATTAATCCTATTAGTGCTACCGAGAGATTAAATGATCAGCGTCACAGGTACAGTTTCTCCATCATTCCCTCTCACACACTCATAACAACACATAAATACTGGCAGTCAATAAACCCTCTGAGACTAATGACTCTTCCAATATATTGATCTTCTGTCAGTTAGTGCAAATTATTGTCCACTAACTAAAGGTATTGATATATAAACTGATCAACAGTTAATAAAACTTTAATTGCTGCCAGTAAAATCATATTCATTACCCTAAGGGAAATTTGGCTATAAGTTGCTTTTACAGTCCTATTGCTATTGACATGTTGCACACTTATTGTTAAAAAAAAAAGTAAAGAAAATAAATAACAAGCTGTAAAATATATACAATCTCACGTCGTAAACTTCCAATGTAACCTTGATGCATAACTTTTTAATTTAGAGCAGGGGTCGGGAACCTTTTTTTCAGCAAAGAGCCATTTCTGATAATTAAAAAAAAAAAACTAAATGCATTAATTTATAAACAAAACCTTTATGTCCACGCACAACTCAAAAATAAACAAATATGACACATCACAATGTATGAAGAAAGGACAATTTATTGATTTTTTTCTTCTTCTTGCCATCACCATTCATGACTGGCATTTGAATTTACATGCATGAGGTTACCATAGAAAATGGAAGTTGCTTGCCCTTTATTGGTGTTGCGATTCAAGGTAAACCCCAGCGCCACATATGCACATTGGTTGAAACGTCCTTTTATTGTGAGTTCTTATTCAATTTGCTGTAGAAAATACAATATAGAGGGAAATGTAGTTGTATTTTCAATAGGAAACTGATTTTAGCGACAGCTATAATTTTTTTTTAACTTTAAAATATTATTGAAGAAAGACAGCTGGAGAGCCACATATTTTTGGTCAAAGAGCCACAGGTTCCCAACCCCTGATTTAGATTTTTTTTTTTTTTACTATTTCATTAGTACAATTTAGTAAGATTTACTCCTCCAAACTCATGGGACCAATGAGTTTAAAGGAGTTTACTTTGGAAAGTTTGCTTCAGCCAATTCAAACTCTTATTTGGCCCAAATTGTTTAAATTTACATTGTTGCCATATTTTAAAGAGTTTGCTCATCCCAAAAAATACAATCCTGTCATTATTTACCCAACATCAAATCATTTAAAACCCATATGACTTTTGTTAATCTCTGGAAAAGCAAACTACAAATAAAAGCTCTGGAAAAGGGAGAATAAGCACTGGCAGCTCATTGCCTTCAATCCGAGGAATTTCAGTCACTCTATTGAAAACCTCCATCCAGAACTCTTGACATTTATAGTGTCTGTAAAGAGATACAAAGAAATCTATATGAAGCAGGCCGTTTAAAGCAAGAGATGTGCTTCAAAAGTTAAAGCTTTAAAAATACTTATTCATTAGCTTGTGTTTATTCTTTAGGTATTGCACTAGTAATGTATTTTCAAAAGATACTAATAAACACTACCTGAGTCTTAATCTGAGTCCTGTTACCTATCTAAATTTTAGGAACAACAAATAATAACTAGACCTCTAGTTGATCAGTTGGTATCATAACTGGCTTATATGAAAGTCACAGGCCTCTAGAATAAGCTTATTTTAACAAAATAAACGTGATCATGCCTTGATTTTTAATTATTTAATTAGGACAGTAAGGTCTGACTTTTCTTAGACTAAAGTCTTGTCACTTAACAGAAACAAAGTACAGCACAGAATATAAAGTCATGGTGCAGTGGAAAAATAATTAATATTGTGTTTGACTCCTATGAGCTTGGGCGACTGCATCCATACATCTCTGCAATGAATTAAAGTAATCTGGAATGGCAAAGATTTCCCAGAGATGGGTTGTGGCTGGAAGGGCATCCGCTGCGTAAAAAAATGCTGGATAAGTTGGCGGTTCATTCCGCTGTGGCGACCCCGGATTAATAAAGGGACTAAGCCGAAAAGAAAATTAATGAATGAATGAATGGAATGGCAAAGAAAGTGTTCTTGCAGGACTCCCACATTTCATCAAGATTCTTTGGATTCATCTTTAATGCCTCCTTCTCCATCTTACCCCAGACATGCTCTATAATGATCATATCTGGTGACTGGACTGGCCAATCCTGCGGCATCTTGACCTTTTTTGCATTCAGGAACTTTGATGTGGGGGCTGAAATATGAGGAGGGTTATTGTGCTGAACAATTTGCCCTCTCCAGTGGTTTATAATGTAATGGGCAGCTCAAATGTCCTGATACCCCCTGGCTGTTGATGTTGTCATCCACTCTGCAGACCTCTCGCACAGCTCCATACTGAATGTAACCCCAAACCATGAATTTTCCTTCACCAAAATTGACTGATTTCTGTGAGAATCTTGACATTTTACCAAGTGATCAACTAGAAGTCAAGTTACTATTTGTTGCTCTTACAACTGGGATCAATGACAAGATTTACAGGGTTTACAGGTAGTGTATATTTAATGAGACACTAGGTCTAGGTCTATGTACTTATTGCATACCAGTACTTTTTTTAAATTAGTTACTAATACTTTTTAGATTTTTTGATACTTTACTTATTACTATTTTTAGCTCTACAGTGGCAAATGCAACTTGTCATGAAATAAGGCCATAGTACAAAATCAGTTGTGACTAAGATAAGAATTGTTATCCTGAAATAATTGCAAAATAAGTAACTGCTAGTATTTATTATTAAGGTCTAGGAGATGATTGAGAGTGAAGGATCTTTTCTGTCAGTAGAAAGATTTGAAAACCAAGAGACTTGCTGCTTAATCTTGTTTCTATGTAGAAGGAACAATCGTAATATTAAAAAGATGTCATTTGTGATCGTCGTTTCCTACGGGGAAAGGATCTGTTCATTTCACACTCAACTTCTCACAGTATTTACGGAGTATCCATGAGCAAAACGTGGCATAATAGAGTTTTCCCGTATCGCTTGTGTCTTGTTTTGGTTGCGCTAGCGCTGAGCAGTGATTTAATTTTAGTGCTGTAGGTGTTTGTGCCTTGTTCTGCTTTGTCACATTGCTGTCCCATCACCACACTTTCAAAGGCTTTGCAACCATAGATGCATAATCTGACTGGCATTACGGTTCCACATGATAAATAGAGCTCTCGCTAAGAAAGAAAATAGCTGATGGCAACATCCACAAGAACATGTGACCGCTTAAAACGAGGAAATTTCGGCTCCAGAGAATTCTCAGCTCTTCATTTGCCTAATGCCACAGTGTGTGAGTATGGAGAGAGATTTGTAATGCACTACGGGCTACAGTGAAACTTCCAAGATTTTCTGACAACTATAGGCTGTTTTAAAATCAGCAGCTTTACAGTATTTCACAAGGTGAAATGTGGAATTTCATTGTCTGTTTCTACTAGAAATCAGCTCTCCGGTATTTATGTTTTACTCACGAACATCTGACCTTGGCAAACTTAAAGGTCCTATGAAAATAAAATACAACTGATTTTTTTTTTTTTACGCCACCTCATAATGTACTTCAGTTTCTCATCAAATCTTCTGACCAATCAAATGCTTTCTAGTATCTGACATGCCCTGCCCCTTCAAGAGGCTTTTCTTTTGCTTTTCATT